>JAOTQR010077338.1:2724-21085 GCA_025774065.1 Solanum ossicruentum | reverse complement strand
GGAGGTGGTTAGAGCTTCTCAAGGACTATGACAAGAGTATGATGTATCATCTAGGCAAGGCTAATGTGGTAGCCAACGCACTTAATAGAGTATTAATGCGTAGGTACCTCATACTGAAGATGGAAAGAAGGAGTTAATTAAAGAAGTACACCATTTAGTAAGTTGGGTGTGCGACTTGGTGGTTCAAGTGATCGAGGTATGATGGTGTTAAATGGTTCCGAATCTTCATTGACTGTAGATGTCAAATCTAACAAAGATCTTGATGCTACTTTGGTTGAATTGAAGACCTTAGTGAAGGAAGATAAAGTAGAGGTTTTCTCACAAGGGGGAGACAGAGTACTTCGTTACGTAGGTAGATTGTGTGTACCAGATATTGATGGATTCAGAAACTTCATTTTGAAAGAGGCACATAAATTATCCTATTCTATTCACCTGGAATCCACCAGCATGTGCAGAGACCTAAGGGAAGTGTATTGGTGAAACAAAATGAAGAAGGGCATTGAAAAGTTTGTGTCGAAGTGTCTTAATTTCCAATAAGCTAAGCTTGAGCATCAAAGCCTGGGTAGCCTAGCCCAAGACATTAAAATCCCTACTTAGAAGTAGGAAGAGATCAATATAGATTTTGTGGTTGGTTTTCTTAAGACTAAGGCATTTTGACTCAATTTGGGTGATAGTTGATAAAATGACAAAAATTTGGCTCACTTCTTATCAATTAAGACAATCTATAGTGCCTAAGTTTATGTTAAGTTATATATTCGGTAGTTGGTGAGATTGCATGGGGTTCCATTTTCTATTATATCGGACCGTGGTGCTCAATTTATCTCTCATTTTTAGATCTCTTCAAAAGGGGCTTGGTAGCAAGGAAAAGTTGAGCACCGTATCCATCCTTAAATCGACGGGCAAGCCAAGAGGACAATTCAAACACTTCAAGATATGTTAACAGCTTGCGTGTTGGAGTTGAAAAGGAGTTTGGATGAACACTTACAACTTATAGAATTCACCTACAACAATAGTTATCACTGTAGCATAGAGATGGCACCTTTTGAGGCCTTATATGTGAAGTGATGTAATCTCCAGTGGGCTGGATTGAAGTTGCTAAAATGGCCTTGATGGTTATGGATGCTATGGAGAAAGTGATATAAGGAAGAAGTTGAAGATGGCTCAAAGTCACCTAAATAATACTTTGATGTGAGGAGAAGGAACCTTGAGTTCAATGTCGATAATTAGGTCTATTTGAAGGTGTCACCCATCAAGGGTGTGATCAGATTTGGTAAGAAAGGGAAATTGAGACCTGGGTATGTAGGCTATATTGTTGGGAGGGTTGGCAAGGTGGCTTATGAATTAGAGTTGTCAATTGAGATGAGTATGGTTCGCCTGGTGTTCAATATGCTGATGTTGAGAAAGTTCGTGGATGATCCAAATTCCATAGTGCCTTTGGAAGATGTGAATGTAGAAGAACATTTGATCTATTAAGAGTTGAGAAACAAGGAAGTTGCATTTGTCAAATTCCTTTGGAGAAACTAACAAATTGAGAGTACTACATGGGAAGCAAAAGTATTCATGAAGAAGTGATACCCTTATCTCTTTCACTCTACTAAAGCCTAAAGTATTAATGTTTTCTTTCCCAAATACCTTAAATTCCTTGCATTTCAATTTTTTGTTTCACTTATGCATAATTGCATGTTTACAGAACTATTTTTGAGTGATAATGAAAGCATGAGTTTGAAGTTTCATGAATAAATGTTTAAATTGTATTTTTGCATTCATGTTGTGTTGTTAATTGCTTCTTTAACTCCTTAGAGTGTACAATTAGCACATTTGAGGATGAATATTCCCAAGAAGGAGATTTTGCAAAGCACCATAAGTTAGCAAGTCAAAAAATATGGAAAGTGCTGAATCTAGAAATTTCAAATGAAATACACGTGCATCATTGATGACTTGTGAGTCAAACCATAGGTCGTGGACAAAGATCATGGTTTGGGAATTGTGAGGTAGAAAATTTGCCAAGTGTAAGAGTGGTATATTAGGAGTGTTCACGGTCCGTAAAAAGAACTACGAACCATAAAAAGGTGTTCGTGGATTGGGATCATGGTTTGTCAAAAGTTGGTTTCTAAATCTTGGTGTATGAATAAACAAGACAAATCCTAGTCATGTGTATGAGCCATAGAATCATCTTGTAGATGGGGTTCTAAATTGAGAAAAAAATTTAAGTATGGATGGGTTCTGCAAAAGAGGCCTACGAGCCATAAATCTTTTTACGAGTCATAAAAAGGACTCATAGATTGAGTTTCAAAGGCAATTTTATAAGTCAAAAATTATAACCACGACAAGACCCCATGTTTAAGACTTATGGTCCTATCTACGATCTATAGATGCTGGTTGCGATTTAGGTTCGATAGTTTTAATAAATGGCATTTGCATCAATTTTCAACATCTTAAACCCAATACTACGCTGTTTTGGTGGCTAAATCTGCCCATATCAGCTGCAACCCTAACAAACACCCTCATTCTCTTCCGCTCTGATCCTCTCAAGAAATTTTAAGGTAAAAAAACTCTCCAGGCAAGGAAGAAGAAAAGCTAGGGTTTCCAAGATTTTTCACCAAAAACTTCAAGTTCTTTCTAAGACTTCTCCATCAGGAATGTAGGTTTGATTTATCGATTCCTTTCATCCACAAAGTCCAATGATCTTCTATTTTACCTTTTCTTTCAATTATGAAATTTTATAATTTTTCATGTGTTCACTTTAAATGATGATGATATGATGTATTTTTTATTTATATGAGCATGTTATTGAAATGGTATGATATTATTATGAGAGTAAATGATCTATTGAGACAAATTTCATGATTTCTTACCTTGGATTTTGATTGATAAAGTAGGTTGTTTAAGAGGGTTTTATTTGATGAGATTTCCCTATCACATTGCACAATACTCTTGAATCATATGTTTACAAGTTTATTGGCATGAACCCACTAAGTATTTGGTTGAGTTTTATGCTGAAGTATATAATGAATGATCAGGGCCTTCAAGTATGTTTTGAAAGTTTATGAATGATATGAAAGCAACAAGTATTTTATGAATCTCTTTTATGATGTTATTAAGATGGTGGAAGGACAATTCTCACCAAAGACGCTCATGTGAAAGGACAATTCTCACTTAGTAGATTCCTAAGTAAATGAGCTACTCCTACGATATTAAAGTTATGTTTTAAAGCTTATAAATTTCTATGTATATTTTATGCTATAAGTATTCCATGGGACTTGACTTAGCACCGAATGGAGCATTGAGTTGGATTTTAGTAAGGGAACGTTAGTAGCAACCTTTTTCCGTATTAACTATGTGCTACCATAGGAACCTTATAGGATAAGGCTAGTTAATCCACAAGAGCAAAGTTAGAGTTAAGATATGCTTGCATAAGTTCAGGGAGCTCCATCAGGCAAGTAGTCTCTCTGTGCCAATATAGTTGATTATGTGGGATTCCATATTGTAGCTCACATGGTCATAAATATCAGTTATAGTCTCCTCTCAAATAGTGATGTATATGAAGGTTTGTGATGTTTATGTTACCTCAAAGCATGTCTCACATATGCATTGATTCTTTGTTAGATATTGAACCTCACTCTTTGATTATAACTATACATATTTCCTATGATGACATTACAAGTTTATTCATGATGATATTATAATTATCAGGTACTTCAGAGCTGAGGAAGTTAGACATGCCATTAGTAAGATGAACAGAGGGAGAGAGATTGGACCTAATGAAATTATGGTGGATTTCTGGAAGAGCATGAGCAAGGAGGGTATTGAGTGGTTGACTAGGTTGTTTAATGCTATTATGAAGACTGTTAAGATGCCAGAGAAATGGAGGAGTACAATGGTTCCATTGTACAAGAATAAGGGTGATATTCAAAGCCTTAATAATTACAGGGGTATCAAGTTGTTAAGCCACACTATGAAGGTTTGGGAGAGAGTGATGGAGATAAGGATGAGAAAAGTAGAGTCTATTTCTAAGAAACAGTTCAAATTTATGCCGGGATGATCAACTACTGAAGCAATCCATCTTGTTCAAAGATTAGTAGAGAAATATAGAGAGGAAAGGAGAGACCTTCATATGGTCTTCATTGACCTTGCAAAAGCCTATGACAAAGTTCCGAAGGATATCCTATGGAGATGTCTAGAGGAAAAGGCGTTCTAATTGTATATATTATGGTAATAAAAGATATCTATGACAGAGCCAAAATCTGATAGAAATGGTAGGAGGAGACTCAGAGTATTTTCCTATTGAGATAGGACTCCATTAAGGATCTGTTTTGAGCCTTTTTCTTTTTGCTTTAGTACTGGATAAGCTGACATGATCTACAAAAGGGGTTCCATGGTGTATGCTATTTTCATATGACATAATACTAACTAATGAGACTTGGCTTAAAGTTAATGATAGATTGGAGGTTTTGAGATATACTTTAGAATCCAAAGGGTTCAAATTGAGTAGAACCAAAATAGAATACTTGGAGGGTAAATTCAGCGTTGCTAGAGATAAAACAAGTATTGAAGTGAACCTTATCACTCAACCTCCTCCAAAGAGAGAAAGCTTTAAGCATCTACGGTCCATCATCCAGAGTAGTGGCGATATCAACGATTATGTGAAATATCACATTGGGGCAACATAGACGAAATAGAGGCTATCCTCTGGATACTGTGTGATAAAAAGATACCACCTAAGCTTAAAGGCAAGTTTTATGGAATAGTGGTTAGAACATCTTTGCTATATGGAGTAGAGTGTTGGCCAATTAAAAATTGACATGTTCAAAAGATGCAGGTTGAGAAGATGAGGATATTGAGATAGATGTGTGGTCATACTAGGAGTGATAGGATTAGGAATGAATTCATCCAGGAGAACTTAGAGGTGGCCCTTGTTGCTAACAAGATGAGGGAAGCGAGACTGTGTTAGTTTGGATACGTGTTGAGAAGAAGTATCGATTCTCCTCTTAAGAGGTGCGAGAGGTTGGATTTAGGGGTTACACGGAGGGGTAGAGGTATATCGATAAAGTATTGGGGGAGCTGATCAGACAAGATATGGAAAAACTTCATCTCACTGAGGATATGACCTTAGACAGTAAATAGTGGAGGTCGTGTATTAGGGTACCAGGCTAATAGGTTTGTAGGGTTAGGTTGATGTCTGGCCATAGGGTATAGCAAGGTAGTTGGTTTAATCATGGTTTTATACCTTGAGTTGTCATTATCCATCTTTATATGTCAAATTTTTCGTATTAGCATACTATCATGTGTTTTCCTTATTAGTCACTCTTTTTGTTTCCCTTCTTTTCCTTTCCTTTTTCCATATCTAGTTTTATTCTACTTATGGTTTTCTTAGATGAGAGTTCCCAGAAAATAGCATCTCTACCTCTATGATGTAGTGGTAAGGTTTGTGTATATTCTACCCTCCCCCCAAACCCCAGTTGTGGGATTCCACTAGGTATGACATTTCAGTTTCATAAATAATGACATTATAATATCATATCTTGCATTTGCATCCCACATACTTAGTACTTTCCAAAGTGCTAATGCATATTTTCCTACATGATGTCACCATGAAGTGATTGATGCTCCTCCACCTTCGACACGTGCATAAATCTTTGGCCGGTTAAGTCCTCTAGTTCAGGGATGACATCCACATTTTTTAAACTTGTAATATTGAGACTGTTATTTTCTATGTTGTATTATCTTTTGATATATTTCGTTTGTGGGTGAACTTTGAACATGTCTTTGCCCCCGCTAAGTCCTTTATGGAGATGGTATGGTAGGACAAATTATATGAAGTCTTACATTGATTCTCTTTTATGAATTTTGAGTTGAATATTCTTTAGTTCCATTGCTCATATTAAATTCCACTTTATTTTGATCAAATACCTATGAACACTAAGAGGCTTGGGTGAGGTGCCTTCGAGTCCCTCATTCATCGTGTTATGACTAGACCCAAGCTTGGATTGTGATAGCTATGTATCACAGATAATCACTTATGACATTCTCAATAGAGGTACCACTTATCCCTTACTATTGGAAATTATTTTTCAACTTCCACTTATTAAAATAACTGATAGCACCAAAATTTTCTTGAGGGTAATAAAATCTACTGCCTACTTTGTATTTCTTTTACTAATACAAATCAATGCCTGGAATTAATATTGATATTCACTTCTCTATTTGTACCTCTAGCCATATAGATTAAACATACATCATGATTGAAAGCAAAGTATACCAATTAGAAAGGTACCAAAACACTCAGTTGATTAGGTGCTGAGAGTATTAGTTGTTCAAAGGTATTCAATAATATGTTACAAGAATTCAAGGTATGAAGGACTTTAAGGAAGATAACATTAATAGACGAAGAAACAATATCATTAATGTAAGGGCCCATACCTTTTTTGACCTTATTGGAGCCTAAAAATTTGGTTCCGAAAAGTTTTGGACCAATGTGATACTTCAAAGAGACCTCCACAGGTCGTGTGAAGGTATATGGACCGTGTAGAGATGCCTTGAGGTGGCCCTTTGCCTTGTGTGTAGAGTGTTGGCTTTAATGTGGAGTTTAAGGCCAAGGCATACTACACATGAACCCCACACATCCTGTGAGATGTTTACGGTTTGTGTGTTGTGCCGTGTGGAGGACTTTGGCCTTGAGAATCCACATTTTTGCTAAGGCACTTCACACATGGACCTCTCACGGACTGTATAGTCTTTCATGGTCTGTGAGGCCTTCCGTATGGGCTTCAGAGTGAAAATTTTCTAAGTATTGAATCACTATACCAGAACTTTGTCAACAAGAATTTTTCTAAGGGAAGCTTTACGAGAGACCACATGGTCCATGTGACCTCTCATAGATCGTGGAGCCGTCCATATGTGTGCCAACATTCAGTTTTCTTTTAAATATGGAATTATCATTTTGGACCTTCATCACTGGAAATTCTTTTCTAAGTGTCGGATCATGGAAGGGCACATGGACCTTATACCTTGGTACAGGCCGTATACCCCTCCATATGAACCCCTGGAAATATTTTTCTACATGATTCATCAATGGTGTATTCGTAATTATGGCTTCTTCTATGGGTCTTTGGTCACTTTTATACTACCTAAAGATATTCAAATGACCTAAACTCTATTTTCCTCATTCAAATTCACTCCTACACTTAGAATTATATTGAACTCTAGTGGAGAATTAGCTTGAGATTCTAGGAAGGATTTCAATCTTCATCAATTCTTCTTACTTCTTTTCAGTGAACTTAGGTATTTGTGATTGATTCTTGGTCCCTTTCAACCAAGAAGTCTCAAACTCTTTTACACTTATTTATGAAATTTAAGTCTACTTTAATTATTTTTTAAGATTATTGTTTATTGATTCAGTTGAAGTATGGGCTATATTTATTTGTTAATTTTAAAGTGATTTAAGCCCTAATATGATGAATTGCATGGATATATTGAAGATTTGAATATGCATTGTCCTTTTAAAGTTTGATCTAAGCATGGGTAATCAAAATTGTGATTTGAATGTGGATTTCACTTATGGATTTACTTAAATTTCATATTGAAATATTGATTTGAGTTTGAATCTTTATTACTCATGTTATTCTAACATCATTCATGGCATATACATACATGAGCATTCGTTTTTTATGAAAATTATTGGTGGGTTAAGCTCATATATATTTTATGAAAATGATTTTGGTGAGTTGAGCTCATATGTATGGTTATGACAAGAATGTGATCAAATAACTGTCTATTGTTATTGGCTCTTTGAGCATATTGGATTTACACCATATTGTTATTATAAATGAGTTATTCCTATGCATGAAAAGTATGGATTGAAAAGTGATTTGGCTTTTGAGCTCAAGTGGAAAGGATTATGAAGAATGTTTGGCTTTTATGCCCAAGTGTGCATTAAAATGGTTTGAAATGACTTATGCCTCTTCTGAAAGCATGTATGTGTATAAGTGTTCTTATGGGATGATAACTTAGCACCGATGGAGTAGGAGCATCAAGGCTATCCCCAAGGGTCCTCTCCCTTTCCTTGAACTATGTGCCAGCATAGGTATATCGTAGTCATTACCAAAATGACCAGGTCATAAGAAATGGTTACACATTTATATGAAATGATATGAATTATCTAGAAATGAGGCCGAAGAAGTCAAGTCATTTAGAAAAATATAAAAGCATGTACTCATTTTTTTTTACATCATTTGGAGTTAATCGGGATAAGAAATTGGAATCTTCCATAAAAGAAATTTTCAAGTACAATTATATTATGATCTATCATCGTTAATCTCAAAGGATGGAGAGCTACATTATTTTCAGCTATAACTCTACAATAGGACCATGAATCGGCCAACATAATGTCAATTCTAAAAGATGTAAATTAATCAGAGGAAATCACGGACAAAATTAGAAAACAAAGAGTAAAATGTATATGTAGAACAATCCAAATATACCTTTTGAAAGAGCTACTATTGTACATGAACATTCAGGAAATAAATATCATGTAAAACATTATTACAGTTGATATGACGCACTACAATATCCTTTATTTCTACCCAAAGGTGAAGGAGATTGGCATCAAAGAATTGTGAAATTTCTCTACCCAAATAACATAATATGACAATTAGATTAAAACTACAAACTTAATAAATACATCAACTACAAACCTGATATGTCGAAGATATCTAAGAAAAAGAATTGAGGCAACTATTGTCATGACCCAAGCCTAGGTCCTAGACAAGACATGGCGAATGGCGAACATGAAGGAACACCAAACAAGCCTCTTAACATATTATTACACATCCTTGGTCGCGGAAGCAATTAAACAAACTGATAAAAGTATAAATAAGGGAAGAAGGATAGAAGGGATACTTTAAAAACATAAGCATCAAAACAAGAGAGTCAAGGCTCGATACATAACATGTCCAACAACACCTCTACTAAATAAATAAGAGCAGGGGCTAAGACAAGCAACCGGGCTCACCCTCATAGTCAATACATACATAAAAGAAAGATAATCTTAGTATATAGAATGAGATCATAGACACGGTCCCCGGAATGGAGGACTCACCAACTAGCTTGAGAAAATTCGTACTAGCCATGTGGAGGAAGATTCTCAAGTGGGCTTCCAGTTCCTACATGTAGGCATAAAGTATGCATTAATTTGTTTGAATGTACTAAGTATGTAGGATGCAATGCAACAAGAGATAAGCAACATAATCGAAATGCCTAAGCATAGGCAACGAGTAATATATAACAATATTGGCATGCATGGAAGATTGTTGAAGTCAATCATGTTTACATAAAACACAATATATGTACAAGAAAAGACTAACATTATAGAGTTCATATCTTATCAAGGTACAAACCCCTTGACTAGTTGGTGGATCGTCTCACCCTACAACCCATGGTGATTGAGGTACAAACCTCTCAACCTAGTTATCAAGGTACAAACTCCTTGATTGGTTGGTGGATCGTCGCACCATACCACCCCTGGTGATTGAGGTACAAATCCCTCTACCCGATTATCAAGGTACAAAGTCCTCGATATGGTTACATGGGCTTTTAAACCCGAGCAGGGCATGGTGAATTTCCAACACTATATAGGAGAATATCATATACTTGCATTCCTTTCATCATCATAAAGTTATTCAACTCATAAGATATATACTGGACCTTCCATTCCTCAAGAAATCATAACCGGACATTTTATCAAACACTTGGCGAGTGTGTAGAGCTAGTATAAAATCATGCAATTTAAGAGTTAAATCATGCTAGAAAATTCAGTGTAAAACCATCAACAGATTTGGTTACACCCTCAAACAATATATGTCAAAAGCATTCACCAAATCTCATAATAGATCTTAGATTCATAGCTCAAAATATGCTAAAACAATCATAATTTAATGAAATCCCAGCATAGTATGCAGTGAAATTCACAATAAGTAAGACCCATGAGTAAATCAACTTTAAATCATGCAATTTAGGTAAAAAGGAAGCTTGGGCACCATGGGTAAAAGGTCTCATTTCATGAAACCCATATACCTTGACTTTGGGGAATTCCTTGAAGAAGATTTGAAAGGAGACTTGAAGCTTGGGTGAATTCCTTGATATTCGAAAGGGATTTGGACACTTGAATTTTGAGGTAAAATATTGTCTAAGTGATTGAGAGAGTATTTGGGAATGTGTTGTGTGGTGTGAAGGTGAAATATGCCTAAATATAGGTATTTTCACGCATGGAAAGGCTTCAGCCAAGATCCAAAAGCCTTGGACCGAAGTGAAAAGCACTGGCATAGAAATACACACTTGCGAGCCCAAGGCACCTTGCGCCAGGGGCATGCTAGCTCTCTGGAAATCGCATTCTTGCGATTTTCAAATTTTGCTACGGTTGATCTTAAATTGGGTTTAGACCCATTTACCACACAATTTTATCCCTTTAACAAAAATATGAATTTGAAATTTGATATCGCAAATGGATTTTGAGATATATGGAAATTAAGATTTTGAGCACTTCTGAGACACATTTTTGGGACTTTTTTTTGGGTCGTTTCAATATCCCCCCTTCGGAACATTCCCACCCAAATGTGAAAAAACATATATGAGAGACGCAAACATGATAATTTCAGCCCATAAAAGGATACAACAATGTACTTAAACATCATTTCAAAAATCTCAACATAAGTGTAAAATCATCATGAACTTGTCAATCTAAACATGAATGCATGCAAATGTCATGGGCTGAAGTTTGACTTAAAATCACATAGGGGACTTAGAATTTTTACCTTAGTCTTGAGTAGAATGGAAATGATAAAGATATCAATTTTGCATGTCCGCTTCAGCCTCCTGTGTAGCACTTTTGACTTGTTGATTCCTCCAAAGGACCTTAATAAAAGCAACATCTTTGTTCCTTAGACTCTTCACTTGCCTATCTAAGATCTCCACAAGAAGTTCTTCATAAGTCAAGTTATCTTCAACTATACCACAGCATCCAATAGAACAATAGCATTCGGATCACCCACGCATTTGCTCAACATGGATACATGAAACACCGGATGAACCAAATCCATCTCTCTAGGCAAGTCCAACTCATAAGCCACCTTGCCAATCCTCCTCATTGCCCTATAAGGACCTACATATCTTAGGCTAAATGTTCCCTTCTTCCTAAGAAAACCACACCCTTCATGGGTGATACCTTCAAATAGACCCAATCAACAACTTTTGACAACTTTGGGCCATCTTCATCGGCAAAGGACTTTTGACAACTTTGGGCCATCTTCAACCTTTCTCTAATCATCCTAACCTTCTCAAGAACCTCCATAACCAGATCTAGTCCCAACAAAGCCACCTCTCCAACCTCAAACCACCCAACCGATGATCTACAATGTCTACCATATAGAGCCTCAAAAGGGGCCACATCGATGCTAGAATTATGGCTATTGTTATACGCAAACTCAATCAATGGAAGATGATCATTCCAATTACCCTTAAGCTCCATTACACAATCCCTAAGCATATCCTCATGTTTTTGGATAGTTCTTTTGGCTTGGCCATCCGTTTGAGGGTGAAAGGCAGTACTAAGTATACCTCTTGTACCAAGACCACTTTGAAAGGACCTCCAAAAATGTGAAGTAAAATGAGCACCATGATCTGATATGATGGACAAAGGAACCCCATGCAACCTCACCAAGTCATGATTATACAACCTAGCATAATTTTCAGCCCCATATATGGTCTTAATTGGCAGAAAGTGAGCCGATTTCGTCATCCTATCAACCACAACCCAAATGGAATCAAACCCCTTTCTAGTCTTGGGCAACCCAACCACAAAATTCATATTAATCTCCTCCCACTTCCAAGTAGGAATCTCTATGTCTTGGGTTAAGGCACCTGGCTTTTGATGCTCAACTTTGACTTGTTCACAACTATGACAACCGAATACATATTTGGAAATATCCCTCTTCATACCTCCCCACCAATACACCTCTCTCAAATCCCTATATATCGTAGTAGAACTGGGGTGAATAGAATAGGAAGAACCACGAGCCTCATCAAGAATTTTTTCTCTCAAGCTATCAACACAAGGCACACATAATAGTATCTAAGGGAACCATCTCCCCTTTGGTAGAAAACTTCCACCTTACTATCTTTTACCAATTGCCTTCAATTCTAAAAAATGTGGTCAAGATCTTCTTTAGCTTTCACCTCTTCAACCAATGAAGATTTAGAGCCATCAACTACCACAACACCCCTATTATCCACCTCTTCCAACCTAACTCCTAATCTAGCCAACCGATGGGCCTCCCTAGCACCCCTTTGCTATCATCATCAACATGTACTAGGCTACACATAGACACCCTATTCAAAGCATCTGCCACAACATTAGCCTTATGGGATGATAATGCATACTCCTATCATAATCCGTAAGAAATTCTAACCACCTTCTTTGTCTCAAGTTGAAATCCTTTTGATTGAACACATATTGGAGAATCTTATGATCAGTGAATACATCAACATACACCCCATACAAATAGTGATGCCAAATATTTAATGCAAAAAATACCACGGCGGCTAGTTCAAGATCATGAGTAGGATAATTCTTTTCATGCACTTTTAGTTGCCTAGAAGCATAGGTTATCATCTTCCCATTTTGCATCAACACACAACCCAAACCAACCCTAGAACCATCATAATACACAACGAATCCTTCTAGCCCTTCCGGTAGTAACAACATATGAGCGGACACAAGCTTATCTTTCAATGTTGGGAAACACTCTTCACACTTATCGGTCCACACATATTTGGCCCTTTTTTGAGTAAACTTGGTCATAGAAGAAGCAATAGAAGAGAACCCCTTCAAAAACCTCCAGTAGTAACCCACTAAGCCCAAGAAGCTCTAGATATCCGACGAGGTCAATGGTCTAGGCCAATTTCTAATTACATCCATCTTTTTAGGATCCACCTTACCCGATATCACATGACCTAGAAAGGCAACCCCTTTCAACAAAAATTCACACTTCTCATATTTAGCATACAACTTCTCTTCCCTCAATCTTTGTAGCACTACCCTCAAATGACCCACATGCTCCTCCTCACATTGTTAATAGATCAAAACATCATCAATGAAGATCACAAAAAATGAATCAAGATAGGATTTGAAGACTCTATTCATAAGATCCATGAAGATGCCTGGTGCATTGGTCAACCCAAAGGACATTACAACAAACTCATAATGCCCACACCTATTTCTGAAGGCCGTCTTGGGAATAGAACACTCCCTCACCTTCACTTGATGGTACCCAGACCGAAGGTCAACCTTAGAGAAGTGACTAGCCTCTTGCAATTGGTCAAACAAATCATCGATCCATCGAAGAGGATACTTATTATTCATGGAGACCATAGAGTTGCCAGTAGTCAATACACATTCTAAGGGACCCATCCTTTTTCAAAAACAACACTGGTGCACCCCAAGGTGATTGTCTAGGCCTAATGAAACCCTTCTCCAACAAATCCCTCAATTGCTCCTTCAACTCCTTCAACTTCGTCAGGCCATATAGTAAGGGGGAGTAGAAATGGGTTGAGTATCGAGAAGGAGGTCTATACCAAAATCTATTTCCCTTTCGGGAGGAACTCTTGGAAGGTCATTTGGAAAGATATCAAGGAACTCATTTACAACCGGAATCGACACTATTTGGAGGACCTTGGACTCCACATCCCTTACCCTCACAAGATGATAGAGACACCCCTCAGAGATCAACTTATGGGATTTAATGCAAGAGATGAACCTAACCTTGACCACCACATCATGACTCTCCCACTCAAGAATGGGCTCATTTGGGAATTGGAATTTCACCCTATGGGTTCTACAATCAATAAAGGCATAGTATGCATGCAACGAATCCATCCAAAGTATGACATCAAAATCCAACATTTCCAACTCAACAAGATCACAAGGTAATATCTTAGGCAAACTGCAAATAGGATAATCTCTATAAACCTTTATAGCAATAATAGATGCACCAATAAGAGTAAACACCTCATATGACGCACACAACAATTTGGGTTCAACATGAAACTTTTTGGCAACAAAAGGGGTAACAAAAGAAAGAGTGGCACACAGATCTATCAGTACATACACATCAAAATCAATGACTTTTAACATACTGATGACGACATCGGGAACCTCCTCAACCCCTTGCCACCCTTGGAGTGCATAAAATTGATTGTGCCTTAGGGAACCATCTTGCCGGCCACCTCTTCCCAAAGGAACCGCATTAGCACCTTGTGAATGAACCTCCTTGCCCTTATTGTGATTATGAGGATAACTAATCTTTTTGTGACCCACTTCTCCAAACCCATAACATGCATTAGTGTCTTTCAAACATGGAACTCCATAACCCTTACCACATTTTGGACACATAGCATTTGGCATCACGCCACCATTACCTTGAGCCCTTGGGAAATCATTGGCAAACCCCCTATTAAAAGCATGAGAAGACCCTAGTCCTTGATGGAATCGGCCACCCTTTTGACCTTGGAACTTTCCCTCAAAATGGGCCTCTTGGCATCATTACTCCTCCTCTTCCTTAGTTTTTCCTCCTCCATTTGCTCAACATAGCTCAGCAAACGGGACAAATCCATATCACTAATCAATATAGTGGACTGGCATTCTTCACTCACCAAATCGAATATATTCATCACAAACTTATTCATTCTAGACCTTGGGGAGGCAACCAAGTGGAGAGCATATTTAGAGAGTTGATTAAACTTACTCCCTCACACTCATAGGCCCTTGTTTCAAGTTCATAAATTCCACTATCTTGGCCTTCATAAGCTCAAGAGGGAAGAATCGATTAAGAAAAGCCGTCTTGAATACCTCCCAAAGCACCACTATTGATTCCCTTCTTCTCCTTCCATTAATTAAATCATATTTGTACTACCCCTTTGAGTTGTTAGGCTGCCAACTCGGCTTTTTCTTCTGATCTAACACCTATGATAGCAAATACTTTGTAGCCCTCATCAATGAACTCTTGAGGTCCTCATTACCTTAGAACCATAGAATTTCGGTGGGTTCATCCTCATTAACTCTCTCACCCTAGATCCCGGGTAGGAGCATGAGGGGCTTGGGCCCCTTAATTGACTTGGTTGGCCATATCTTGGGCAAGCAAAGTGATAGCATCCCGAAGCTTACGATTAGCCAGTTGTTCCTTGAGAGTTCGGGCTCTTCTTCCTCTTGTGTTTGGCATGATCTAAACATGAACATTCATTAAAGGAAAAACTTACCTATCTTCTATAGCACGACATAGATCAAGAAGAAGGGAAACATTTCCTGAAACGTCTCATAGCCTCTTGCTCATGGTTGTGGTGCACAACACAACCATGAATAAGACTCTAATAGATATGATGTGTTGCATACCAAGGACCATTAACAACCTAGTTCTTTGATACCAAGTTTGTCACGACCCAAGTCGAGGGCCTAGACGTGACAGGGCGAATAGGGAACCCGAAACCCTAAATAAGCCTCTTAACATATCATTACACATCCTTGGTCATGGAAGCAATTAAACAACATAATAAAACTAGAAATGAGGGAAAAAGGACAAAAGGGATACTTTTATAACATATGCATCAAAACAAAAGAGTCAAGGCTCAATACATAACATGTCCAATAACACCTCTACTACATAGATAAGAGCAGGGGACAAGACAAACAACCGGGCTTACCCTCATAGTCAATATATACATAAAAGAAAGATAATCTTAGTACATAGCATGAGATCATAGACACGGTCCCCAAAATGGAGGACTCACCAACTATCTTGATAGAATTCATACTAGCCAAGTGGAGAAAGATGATCAAGTAGGAATCTGGTCCCTACATGTAGGCATAGAGTATGCGTTAGTATGTTTGAATGTACTAAGTATGTAGGATGAAATACAACAAGATATAAGCAACATAATTGAAATGCATAAGCATAGGCAATGAGTAGTATATAATAATATGGCATGCATGAAAGATGCTTAAAGTAAATCATGCTTACATAGAACAGAACACATGTGCAATGAAAGACCATCATTATAGAGCTTATAGTTTATCAAGGTACAAGCACCTTGATTGGTTGGTGGATCGTCTCACCGTACCACCCATGGTGATTGAGGTAAAAACCCCTCAACACGATTATCAAGGTACAAACCCCTTGATTGGATGATGGATCATCGCACCCTACCACCCTTGGTGATTGAGGTATAAACTCCTTAACCTGATTATCAAGGTACAAACCCCTCGACATGGCTACCCGGACTCTTAACCCTACGAGTAGTACATGGTCAATTTCCAATACTATATAATAGAATATCATATACATACATTCCTTTCATCATCAAAAAGTCATTCAACTCATAGGACATGCATTGAACCTTCAATTCATCAAGAAATCATAATCGGACATTTTATCGAACACTAGGCTGGTGTGTAGAGCTAGTGTTAAATCACACAATTCAAGAGTGGAATCATGCTAGAAAATTCAGTGTAAAATCATCAATTGATACTTGGTAAAACCCTTAAGAAATATATGTCAAAACACTTCATCAAATCTCATAATAGATGTTAGATTCATAGCTCAAAACATGCTAAAACAATCACTATTTCAAGAAATCCCAATGTAGTGTGCAGTGAAATTCACAATAAGTATGACCCACGAGTAAATCAACTTTAAATCATGCAATTTAGGTAAAAAGGAAGCTTGGACACCATAGATGACAGGACTCATTGGTTGAAACCCACATACCTTGACTTTGGGGAATTCCTTGAACACTATTTGAAAGGACACTTGAAGCTTGGGTGAATTCCTTGATATCCGGAAGGGATTTGGACACTTTAACTATGAGGTGAAATATTGTCTAAGTGTTTGAGAGAGTATTTGGGAATGTCTTATAAGATATGAAAGTGAAATATGACTAAGTATAGTTATTTTCAAGCATGGGAAAGCTTAGGTCCAAGACCCAAAAGCCTTAGACAGAAGTGAAAAAGGCAGGCACAAAAATGCACACTGACGCGCCCAAGGCACGTCGCGCCATGGACGCGCTCTCTCTGGAAATTGCATTCTTGCGATTTTTAAATTTTTCTATGGTTGCTCTTAAATTGGAGCTAGACCCATCTCAATTTTTCCCCCTGAACAAGAATATGAGGTCAGATTTTTGATATCACGTACGGATTAGGAGATGTATGAAAATTACGATTCCAAGCACTTTCGAAATAACTTTTCGGACACTTTTTGGGATCGTTTCAACTATCAGATATGTAATTACTTAAATATGTTAGGTTCAAAGTTTAAGAAAATTAAATAACTTATAAGGTTTTAAGTTGACCCTGTTACATTTAAATTAATGTGAAGTACTGTACTCAAATTTAATTGTAGATGTACAGTTGAAACAAGTTAACTTAAGTAACAAGACTAGCATTATTTATTATTAAATGCACTAGAAAGTAAACTTATCAAAATCAAGAAAGGTAATAAATTACTAGCGCGTAATGGAGTTCTACTTACAAACTCAAATTTAGTGAACCAGAATCATATGGTACAATACTTCACTGAGCTTATAAGTTAAAAGAACGATGCTTAAATAATATCATTATTGGATAAATAATAATATGATCCAAGCCCAGGATCTAATCGTAACATGGCGAATGAGGTCTCAAAGGTACCTCACTTAAACCTCTTAGCATTCATCAAGCAAATGAGGGACTCGAAGTCGCCTCACCCAAACCTCTTAACATTCATCAATCATTCATAGATATCCTATCAAAATAAAGAAGAATTTTCAAATCGGGGAATGGAACTAAGGGACATTCATCATAAACATTTAAAAAGAACAATAACATGAGCTTTAGCATCTTTGTTCAAATATACAAACTAAATAAGTACTTTGTGAGGGCTAAGACATGTTTAAAGCTCACCCTGATATTTAAATATCAAAATGACTACAACATGGAAAGTAAAAGCATCATAATAAGATACAACTATAAGAAAGGTAAATGTCTGAAGATATAGTTAGCATAAAGAAGAAGGTGTAGTCTCCAAACTAAAGGATACCATCACAGTATTCTTGAACGTCCAGTCTAGCCACGTGATGGAGAAGGAGATACACTGGTCCCTACATGGTGATATCATGTAGGAAAAATATGTATTAGTATTTTTTAAATGTACTAAGTATGTGGAGTGTAAATGCTAGCATGAAATTGTAAAATTCCATCATTCATGAAATTGTAATATCAACATTCATGAAATTGTAATGCCATCATTCATGAAATTATGATGCTATCATGCATAAATTGTAG
>JAOTQR010077337.1:0-12245 GCA_025774065.1 Solanum ossicruentum | reverse complement strand
GTTACTATTTTAGTAATTATATCAATTTCAATTATCAGGTGACTTTCCATACTAACCCTAAGTATATTCAAGCATGAATATGATTTCAAATGTTCTTAGCAAAAAAAAAAAAGCTACAAGTTCAATTTTATAAAATTCAAATAAGATTTAAAAAATATTTGAAATTTATAGTCAAATGGGCTATCTAGTGAAACCACTTCATTCTTTTCAGGGAAAAACAAATAATTTCTTAAGGAGAATGCTCAAACTAAAGTACCATATATAATATGAATATGAGGAACTAATAATTTAAAGACAAGAAAATGTATAAATTTGTACTCTCTCTAATTTAATTTGCATGTCTTTTTTTTTAAAGTTCATTTTTAAAAGAATATCTCCCTTTTTTTGACAATTATTTAATTATTTTTTTGACATAACTTATTTAAGATTATATAATTCAAAATTACTGACTTCTCTTAAAAAAAAGGTAATTAAAACAAATTTCTTAATCATATTCCATATAAAAAATTGCCCTCTCCCCACAACCCATATCTACATCAACCCACACCCTTCCTCTTTCTCCTATAATATTTATATAAATATTTTAAAATGATTTTTTTGTTTATAAAAAAGCAAAAATTTACTTATTTTTTTAAAATATTTTTTATTAAAAATATCTTCCTTCATACTGAACAAACTAAGTTCTTGTTCTTTAGAATTCTCCCTTGTGTGTGAGATTTTAATCTTCATTTGGCCTATGAAACATCTATATTCATAGTTGAAATGAGAAATTGAGGTAAAAACGATTTTCTTTTAATTATTGTACAATCAAACTCAAAAAGACATAAAACTACACTTAATTAGACACAACATATCACATGTCCACTTATCATGTCTTATTAGTCTTGTGATTTAATTTGTCATATTGCATTACTTAACATGTGACATAATCTTATTATTTATTGCATTTTACTCGTACGATTGACTGACTGTAATTCTTTTTCAAATTCTGCTAAACACATAATATTTTATATATCAAGTTATCTTTTTTATCAGGTAAAAATACTTTTAAATATTTTTTTAAAATAACTTTAAAAATATTTCAACTATTTTAACTTAAAAAATGCTTATCAACACCTTTTACCAAATAACTAATTGATTATTATTAGCTTAAGTATTTTTATTCAACTAGGTACTTATTTTTTAACAAAATCAACGGCAACATCTAAAAATTCATATTGATGTTTATCAACTATTTTTAATAAGATCATATTTGACATGAGTATTAAGAAATACGATCTAACTAGAGATCTAAGAAGAAGGAGGATTGAGGAAGAACTTCTCCCTAGAGAGAAAGCAGAGAAAAATAAGTTTTAGAGAGAGAAATATTTTTGTGGTAACGCTCAATAGGTAAACTCCACGGTGATAGGGTTATATATATTAATGATATCTGAATATTTACAATTACACAGAATATATGTATACATGGAGAATAAACAGTACCACCTAAAATTTGGGTTGGGGCTCCACCCCGAACCCCGGCCTTCAGTTGGGGGCTCCCACCCCCCATACCTCCCGGCAACCTCACCGCAGAGGTTGAATCATAACAATACCGAAATATAATATCAGGCTCCACAACCTAATAAGGAGTACACTCCAAAATTCAATGTAATTTTAATCTTGCCAGAAGTAGAGATTAGACATCTACTCACCATTATTGAATGAGTACACTAGAGTGCCCTGGAAGAGTTTAATACTCCCTCCGTCTCACTTTATATAACACCATTTGATTTGGTATAATTTTTAAAACTTTTGATTTAGAGCAGTCTGTGTCACTATAGATCATTTCATTAAGGAAAAAATTATTTTAAAGTCAAATTACTCGAAATCCTGATGGATTGTCCAAACACAAAATGCAAACTGAGGCAGAGTTATCCTTGTCCAACAATTCTTCAGTCTATACAGATAATTTCTGGTCATTTTCAGTCTTAACTAAGGTTTAATAAAAACAGCAAACTGTGTGCTTGACAGAAGTGAGCTCCTTAAAAACTTGACTGAACTACTGAAAACATCAAACTGAAGTTGATGTTTCATTATGAATAGCTTATTATGTACCAGAAAGATTCTTCGTATTCATGTATATATAAGAAGCAAATCTTGAAACTTTGGTCAATTACTGCTTCTAAAAAAATTGAAGGAGAGCCCTGAAGTAACTGGTAAAGTTACTTCTATGTGATCAGAAGGAGGTCACGGGTTCAAGCATTCGAAATAGTTTAAGGACAAGTATGCACCAGCTTTGCCTGACAGTTTGTGTACTTCAAGAAAGATAGCACAGCCTTGTCTGAATACCAAATTTCTATTGTACGATTCTTGTTATGTCCCTGGCAATCTCACGATCGAAAAAATGAAGCTGGCACATTGAAAGTAAAATCACATTTCAAGCCATAGCTTCTCGAAACAATTCTCTTCATTACTGCAACTGGACAGGTATAACGTAACATGCAACGAAAGAGTCGTGATTCTTGACTTGAGGGACTTTGGAGTTTGGAGGTTGAGTTTCCGAGTTCAATTGCAAACTTTTCAGAGCAACTTAATGTACTTGATCATGGTTTTAATATGATATTCCTGCTGGACAGGGGAACCTCGTAAATTTGATTTTTGCATATCATGTAAAGATATAACATTTGGACCTAACTCATCATCAAAAACTAGTTTATAGAGGATAGGGGATAGTCCATATCCATATAAGCAAACCATCCGGCCATCCCACATTGGTTGTGGGACTCTAACCCACTCTAACACCCCCTTCACGCCTATGCCCAACAAGTGAATGGACAGAGAGCCCAAAAGGAATGGATCTCTCTCTTATACCATGTTAAGATATGCACCTAGGCCTAGCACAACCCCATAGTTAGGGATTGAACTTTCGAGAAGTTGTGGATATTGTATACCCTCCGTTTATCTTACTTTTCTATTTATTCCGGTTAAAAAAAATATCTCTACTTTACACGTGGGCCGTGGCATATCCAAGACCGCAAAATTATCCTCCGCCCCATTTTATGTGACACCTTTTGATTTGGCACAGTGTTTAAAAAAAACGAAGACTTTTAAAATTTGTGGTCTAAAATCATTCTTAGATATTTGTATAGCTGAAAATCATTTCGTAAAAAAGAATTTTAAAGATAAAAATTGTTTCCAATTACAGTAAGGTGATAACGAACCAAAAAGGAAAGGGTGCACATCAAATGGGACAGAGAGAGTATTTTAATATATTCTTCGTGTCTTTAATTTAAAATTACAAGATTCAAAAGTTTCTTTACTTTCTTATACTTCATGTTAATTTAAAACAAGACAAACAAATTAAAAATCGAAATCAGAGACCAGAATGGTCATTAAACAAACTGAAACAAATAAGAAATTTCAGCAAAACACAAATTGACCGATAAAAACTAACAAATTAACGTTGACAACAACATGTCTTCCAACTACACTAATAAATTTGTTAGCCAACGGTAACCATATTACTCTTGATATTGCAGATAAGATTAAAAAGGAACAAACCCCGGAAAGGAGGAGAAAAAGAATATGCACTTGCAATATATCAACAACAACAACAACATACCCAGTGATATTCCACAAGTGGGGTCTGGGGAGGGTAAATTGTACGCAGACCTTTGCTACCTCATAGAAGTAGAGAGGTTGTTTCCTAACACCCTCAGCTCAAAATCCAAAAGCAGAAAGACCAGATATGATAAAAAAATAGGTGCAACTAGCCATACATATCACATGACAGTAATAAACTATACTAAAACTAACACATATACGCAAGATAATGAAAAGAAAAGAGACTAAAAGTAGTAAAAATGATGCACATGCTAATAATGAAAAGAAAAGGAAGACGACAAAGAAGAAGATTAGGAAGAAAAAATAAGAGGAGAACTCAGGCTGCTACTCTAATTCGCAATCTCCACATCTTTTTATCTAAGATCATGTCTTCAGTGAGGTTGAGATCCGCACTTGCAATATATATGATAGGAAAAAGGGTAAAAAAAAAACTATATAAAAGATATATATGATAGGAAAAAGGGTAAAAAAAAAAAGAACTATATAAAAGAAACAAAAATGCTTTTAATTTATATTTTGATCTAAAAATATCTTTTATCATTAATACTTTGATCTAAAAATGCTCTTATTGTTATCAAATGGGTCAAAAATGTCCTTTAAATAAATTTATATATTTGTTCTTTTTAAACATGTTATGTTTCTAATAAAAATATTATTTTTTAAGGGTGTATAAAAATTGAACCATCTGATAAATCGAATCGCAAAAAACATTGTTGGTTTATTGTTATTGAGTTATTGATTTGATAGGTTGTTAATGATTTTACAAAAAAAATTATCGGATTATTGGTACGGTTCAATTTTTAGTATTGGATTATTGGGTAAATTGATAACCCATTAAGAATATAATAATTTACTACTGTATCCCTTCATAATATTAAATATTAATACGTTAACATCACTTGATATTAAATTGATACACGAAAGTCATGTATTTGTTTGGTTTTCAATGTATAACCCTTCTGTTGAAAAGTAGATTACAATATGAGGTCAAATATTACATATTATTAAGTTTAGATGCTCAATTAATTTCTTTGTTTTACTATATCTCACGTATTGCATCAATTGTTAGAAAAAGTCATATATTTATTTTATAAGTATTTTCTTAGTGGGTAAACCGAAAACCAAACCGTTAAGGACCAAAAAAGATGAAAACCGATAAAAAATTTCTTATTAGTTTGTTATTGGTTTAACATATTTAAATATCGAAAACAGATAATACATAAAACCAAACCAAACCGACTGATGCATACCCCTATTATTTTTAAAGAATTCTTTTCTTATTTTTTTAAAATCACATTAACTAATAAAAATGTAAGAAATATTTTTTTCTTAATCTATAATGACCCTCGTGGTCATTTTTGTAGTTTGAGCATTTGCATAGTAACCCCGTTTTGTTTGTAACTTATTAACACTGGTTGTTCGGTCATTGGGTGAATCATTTGACATTTATGTAGTTTTTTATTCAATGAGGGATTACTACGTAAATTTTTTTTAGGTAAAGTCCTAGTAAATAGTCTCGAAGCGAAATTTTGACGATTCCACCAGCTCCGGAATGGCCAAACCAGGATAGGAAAATGTTTGGTGCAATTATATAGAGTTTTACAAATTTAGCCTGCCGAATATTTGACATTAGTCAATATCCTTGGGAAACATGTCACAAATGGGAAATTCTGACCGTACCGTTAGATCCGTAACATTGAGTTTGGTCTAGGAAGACCTTTCATTCAGTTCTTGGGGCTTCTGGGTGTGTTTTGGTCCCTTCGATAGATTCAGGTATTGGGAAATAGGACCTATATTGGAATAAAACGACCTCTGATGATAATTCCGACTATACTGTTGAGTCTGAAATGTCATTTTTGATTAGATTTCATATATGAATTATATTTTTCTAACTCCGAATAAGATTGGAGCATCGAAATTGAGTTTGAATAGTTGCTGAAAAAATAAGGGCAACGGTGATGTGGTCGAACCATAAATTGCCACGTGGCAGGCGGTGTGAACAATGATTAAATGGTTGAAAATCTTTCAGAATCATTTTAGTTCATGACTAAAACTTTGGCACGCTATATCTTCTTTATTTTTTATCCAATTTTGGTGATTCAAGAGTCTAATTTGTGTATTTTTTTAAGAGGAACATCGTGGAAGTGTCAGAAACTTATTTTGATGCATCATTTGAGATAAAATTTGATGTTCTTCTGCTGCAAATTGAGTTTTTTTTTTTTGAAAACTTTGATATGGCAATTCTTTATCTGTATTGAATCAAATTTTGGTAAAATTTGAGTCTATTCTATATGTTTTTGTGAGGTGCACATCGTGATAATGTCGAAATCAATTGATAGCACTCCATTTGGTGCAAAAATGAGATTTTAGTTGTTGTTTATGTTGTGATTTTTGAAAACAATTTGAAATATGATATCTCGATCATTTCTTATCAGAATTAAGTAAAATTTGGGTCTAAATTGTACTACTCTTTGAGATTTATATCATGGTATATTTGAATTGTGTTAATTTGACTATATTTGTAAGGAATCTAACACAGAAGCTAATGTTCATATATGTTGTTTCCCGATAAGAAATGTCATTTGTTTTTGGGTTTTTTCTGATTGTTTTGAGCCTCGTTTTGAGCTCAATTTTTGGATATAGACTTCGGGTGACATAAGAATAATTTTATAGGGGTTGGTTTGATATTTCAGGAGTGAACCCCATTTCCTCTGTTTTAGTCGTAATTGACCTATTCTCCCTCGTTTCTTGAAATATTATAGCCAGAATAGCCATATTGATATTGTGACTTATATTTTAGCGATTGAGTGATATTTGAAGGTCATCAAATAGGCTAAAACTCACCTGGACTGATCTAGAGCATGTGGATTCGCTTTTTAGGTAGGCTAAACTTTCCTTACCTCTAAACTGAGTTGAAATACATATATATGGGGAGCCTGTTGGTGGTTGAAAGTTCTGAATAAGATATGTATATACGTCGCGAGGCTGATTGTTAGTTATATTTCTTGCTATATATTTTAACACTGTTATTATGATTTATTAATACCTGTTTTCTTGGATAGTCATTCTACTTAGCATATGGAGTAACTATGGTTATTTTGGGATACTTGTGGTTGTTCTGGACTGTACTAGCTGTGATCACTATAGTAGCTTAGTTTAGGCACTATTGAACTACAAAAAGGCTTGGTAAAGGTTGGATATAGGCTAATGCCCTGTGACAAATATGTATTCCAGCTTAACTCTTATTTGTAAGAATGTGTAGCCTAATATTATTAAGATATGCTGGTTGTGAGGCTATTTGTTGATTACATGTTGTACTGTGGACTGATTCTGGTATAAAATATGGTTCTGATGAACCTATTTGTTATGGATACCTATGGTATTAGGTATAGATATGACTTTGCTGAGTTTGATTATTCTGGATATTTGTAATATACCTATTGATTATTCTTAGGTTTAGGACCTATTGATGCTTTTAGTTTGAGGACTAGTTGATTTTCCTTGGGTTTGAGGCCCATATTGATTTTCCTTGGATTTGAGACCCTATTGATTGTGTTAGGGGGATTCTTTTTCCCGCCGAGGATACGTTCTACAGTTATATGTATTATGAGACCATCTGGCCCTGGTTGATTGCCCCGACCAGAGGCCAGGTCGGGAAAGTGGCTCAAGGCCCCGCTGATATTATAGGGGTTTAAGGCCCCGAGTGATAGTTAGGGGCTCGAGGCCCCAAGTGACAATTAAGAGTTCGAGGCCCCAGGTGACAGTTAGAGGTTCGAAGCCTCAGTGAAAGTTTGGGGTTTGAGGCCTCATATGATACTCTATCCTGCATTGGTTGAGATCTCATACTATCTGTTACTGACCCTTGTACCCCTCCAGCTATACATACACACCGATTGTGCGTGGGTGTACCTTCTGGGTTATGGGGGTCCAGTCGGCGTACATGCATAGACACTAGGACCTTGAACCTACATACATCACTATATCTCGACCATGTGACAGTGTGACATAATTCTAATTTGAGTTCTGTCAACTGGTATCATTATACATTGTTAGGTTCCGTTCTGTTGGGGTTCCATGGTTCTACAGATATGCTTATCATTTGACCCAAGTTCAGATGGTTAGCACTACATCATTAGATTATGTTTATTCTTACTGTAGTTATTGTATTTCACTCAGTCGGCCGATGCTGCCTACTGGGTGCCTGGTAGCCAGATGTTTCAGTTCTTCAGATTTTCTCTTGCCTGCCCATGGATCCAGCAGCAGATCGAAAGGTTTCCCTAATAGTAAATCTTCAGATCTGTGCTTATTTTCAATTTCCCGAAGTATTTTGTTGATTACTACACCCTTCCTCGTCTCTGGATGCCTAGGTATCCACCGTAAGTCTTTCCTCATTTAAACCTCGCCCTTCACTATTAAAGCTATGTAATCCTAAGGTGTTGCTAAATGGATGGATCTTATCAACGTCCATCAATGATAATCATAGATCAAATCGTCGACTTAGAAAAATTAAGTGCTATCATAAAGCTTTGTATCGGCTAAGTTCACGAGTTGGAGATAAGCGGACTCAAACCACTGACATCCATGGTAGGGTAAACGACCACCTCTCAAGTCCCCGACTGATTTTACCATAGAGGCCAATGATATACAGTAACTCTCCCCCGAACACAACTTACATCTTTCATCGTACTGTGCTCTCTAAAGAGCAACTCTTCTCAAAATCTCACCCAAAAGGTCTTGAGTTGGAATTCCATTCTAACTAAGGATTCTTGTGGTTCCGGAGGATCTGCGGTACTCACTTTTATATTTCTGCATCTTCCCATGGTGCAGGTCCAGGTACTAGCCGCCGTCGCTGAGTCACGAGTGCACAAACGATTTAGGAGACATTGGCGAGCATCAGCAACTCAGGGCATTCTGCAGCTTCCTTCTATCTAGTGGGCCGTCTTTTATATTTAGACAATGGCCTTGTATATGTAGTTTGGATTTGTACGTGTATATGTCTATTTTGGTCATGTATGTAGATATTATATTTTAATTTAAGTCTATAATAGTTCTGTACATGTGACTTCTAGGTCCCGGTAGGTTGTGTTCGTCGTACTTATATATTGCAGGTATCCTTATAATTTGTGATTCAGGATAGGTACGTGAGCATATTTGTTCATTTCATATAGTATAAAACTTGGCAATTATTGTTTATTCATATAATTGATTATTATTTGGCAAATAATTTAAATTCCTAAATACTGGAAAAAAAGTAGCATTTGATAATTTTAAAAATTACTTCAAACTTTATATGTTATATTTATTATTTATAGTTTTAGATTGAATTTCAGTCTTTGTTCCTTGGAAAATAATTATATAGTTATATACATATTTTATCTAATTTTTATCAAAATTTGGTTACTTGCTCTTGTTAATTTTTATCCAATCTTCTTTCCAATTTTTACATACATATATATATACTTGCTCTTGCCTTTTTATTATTGTGACTACACAAAAAGTTATATAGACAACATAAAACCCAATGGGCTCAAAATCAAGAGCTTAAAATTATGGGTCAATTAAATACTTATAGCATAGTTTTTAGCAGCATAAAAAAAATTATTAGGCTGTAATGAATATGAATAAATATAATCAACAATATATACAAAAATGCAACTTAAATACAAAACAATTATTTAATAAAACTAAGTTAATATTTTAGACTATGATAAAAATTAAAACTAATTAAAATTTTAACATTTAAAAAATAAGGATGATTATTGATAAATTCTAAAATTACAAAAAATTATTTTAAACTATTTTTAAAATAACAATATAAAAAGTATAAATTTTTAAAAATGTTGGGCAGAATTTGATGTCAACAATTAATAACAAATGACTCTGATACATATCATTATCTAAAATATAAATTTAAGAAAAATTTCATATATATACAAAAAAGTAAAAGATTTACCAAAAAAATAGTTCATTTTTTTGAATAAAAATTACCTAAGTAAATGCCTTTTAATTAATATTTATCAAAATTAAATATATATTTTTTGCAAAATGGCTCTTTAAAATTGTCTGTGCTTCTTTCAATTGTGAAGTAGCAGTTAGTGAATGCAACTTTTGACGCTTATTGTTATCATGAAAAATGACTGACTTTAAAGAAAAATTAAAAATCGAAAATTATTTGAAAATCAAAAATCAATTTAAACTCAATTAATTTGAGAAAAATCAATTTTCGAAATTCAAAGAAAATAGAGTCGCCACCTAATTTTAAGGATAATTAGGAAACCAGTAAACATTTAAAAAGATCTAACAGAAAAATCCTTTTAAAATCCAGAGATAAGGTTCGGGTTCACATTTCCATTTCGAGAAGGTTTTACGCACTCGAAATGGCCGCTAAATGCGGTTATCCGACGATTAAGTGATTTGACTAACTGTTCACTTGTCAAAGATTTATTGATTTTAAAATTGATCTAATTCAAATGATTTTGATTCAAGTTGAAAAGATTTGACTGAACTTAAAAAATCAAACTAAAAATGATAAAAACATATTTTTTTTAATCTTTCTATTTATATATATATATAGAGAGATTTTTTTTTGACTTTTTATGGAGATGCTTCCTTTTAAAATAAAATAAGACTAACAGATATGCTTTTGATATACTGGGAAGTTAATTAGATTTAAACAAATGTAATAAACAAAGTTAGCGTCCAAACACATACAAATATATAACAAAATAACAAAAGGAAGAGTTGAAGCAATTCTTATCCCATTAGTTTCTATTGCAACTTTTGTTCAACAGCTTCTTTCTCCTGAAAATTGGGCTGACTCGAGGAAGAGGAGTTTGGGCCTCCATGGCCCGAAGAATGCAGATGATGGAGTCCAAAATGGACTCAGAATATTATTCATGCAAAGAAATAAAATAAAAATTAGTAAGAGATTCAAAGTTATTAGTAACAATGCAAGGAGATTATGCTGACTCTTTTGAAACAAGATAAAACCAAGACATTTGACTTAAGTTTATGAAAAATGTGGTAATCTCAACAGCAAAGCAGGTAGCAGCAAAAGGATCAGGACTAAGGCATGTTTAGGCCGAAAACACGAATATAATTAGACCTTACAAATTTGGGAATATAATTAGATTATCGAACTTATATAGCTCTTATGACAAACAGAAGCAAGAATTGAAACATTCATATGATAAACCAGCGCTTTCTTGTTAGACCAAAACAAAACAAGAACAAGCCAGCCATTTCGTTGCGAACTAAATCAAGTTATCATCAGATACGCTGGAAGGAGACAGATATGCCCGACAATCTAGCTTCAACAGAGTACAGATGATACCATTCCCAATTTAGATCAATCTTGACACATTAGGAACATGATAGCAAACTCATAAGCAACAAACCTTGACTTCATTGGTAGATTAGCAGGCTATATTTGTATGTTAACGTGTTTGTGACTCAAAAATATGTAAGCAAACTCAAACGATAAGTTGTAACATGTTAAAGTCTCAAACCTATATAAACATATCTAGACCCAAGACAGATCAGGACAGACATTTGGGCATACACATGGCTATTTATGATCCGAAGACTCAGATTCTGCAGGAGGAAACAAACCAAAGCAATATTAAATGCTTCTGATAGCACACCCCAAACCAAAGCAACACTAAATGATTTAATAACATACCAAACAGGACATATTCATGGAATGGATTGACATTATTTCAAAGAGAAACAAAACATCAGCCAAATGAACTGTAAATCTGAAAAATGGACATTTCAGCAATATACATTCGAATGACAGTATAAATCCATCAATGTTTTCAGATAAAGTCATCCAACACTTATCCGAATCATGTCACAAAACCAGACTTGGACCTCCATATTCATATGAATCTAAACTGACGGTTTTGAACCATAAGCAAGGAGAATAACGAAGACCAGCCAGCAGTCAGATTAGAGGAAATAATTTGACACCTCAATACTAGTTTTAAACTTTAGCAGCTTACAGCGAATCAGGACGACAAATAACAACACGATGGTTCTTACCGTAACTACTTCAGTAAACCAGAAAATCAGGGGAAACAACATAACAGGTGCAGCAGGGCCTTAATTTTACAGGCTAAAATGGAACCAAGTTATCTTTCAACCGATTAACGCAACATAGCATCACAACACAGTCCCAACAACATCGTGACAACCACACAACAACAGCACTGCGACATTAACATAACAGGGACTCCCCTGCTAGTCAGGGAACTATGCATAAACAAGATATCAGCGGTAATTAACAGTATTGTACACTTCGATATAGCATTTTAAGTGAAGGACTAGCTAACACACATAAAACAACTTTGCAACACCCTCAACAATTCAACCACAATCCTTAAAGTTTGACATGAGGGAAAGGATAGAGTTTTACCTTTTTGGGGGGCAGCGAACTGGGACGGCGACGAGCTCGACGAAGTTTCGACACCACCGAAGATACGAATTTCTCTGCTTCGAACAAGAACCTTAACGAGTTTTTGGGAATCGAAGTAAGGTTTTTGAAACCAAAATAACTAAAATCAAGTAGTTTTTGCTAGGTTTTTTGAGGCTGAGAACCGCTTCTGGATTTCGATGGCTGCCTCAATTTTTCTCCCTGTCGA
>JAOTQR010077336.1:0-12245 GCA_025774065.1 Solanum ossicruentum | reverse complement strand
ATTGAGACTAAATTAAGTTATTATTACTATTTTTTATTTTTTTATTTTATAGTGTATGTGTATATATATATATATATATATATATATAAAAGTATATAGGAAAGAATGTCATAACAATATGTCTTAAATCCATGATGCATGAATTTCATAAAACATAAAATAGCGGGGATGGAACCTCAACCGACATGTAAGACCAAGCGAATTATTACTTGAAGTCTCGATGTTGCCTCTACACCGGAGAAAGAGTATACTACTTGCCAAAGATGACCTATATCTTACCTTACGAGAATGACACCCATTTCCGGGAGTACCACACTTTACGGGAATAACACACGTTTCAAAGAGGATTTACATGAACATAATCATCCACAAAGGGGCACAACATGAACCTATGTTGGCACATAGTTATAAGAAAAATAGGCTTTATATAAGGACCCTTGGGGATAGTCCCCTTCCTCTAATATCATTTAGTGCTAAATTATCATCCCACGAGAATACATATACATGCTTGAAATAGGAACATATGTCTTTTCAAATCATAATCATGCATACTTAGACTTGAGAGCCAAATTACATTTTATATTCATACATACTTGGGCTTAAAAGTCCAATCATACTTAAATCCATGATTACATGCATAAGAATAGCTTATTCATTCTTGAACCTGATGGTGTATACACATACATAATTGCTTAAAGTCATATCATAGACATTATGTGATCACATTTCATGTGATAATCATACTTGTCTTGAAATCATAAATTGTGTCTTCAAGGACATTCAATAAGAGCATTTATACTCTTAATTTATTATTATCTCTCCTTCATGTTTAGAGAAACTAACATATATTCCAATCTACCTTGAAAAATTCATCTTTTGTGTATCATGGTATATTTATTAATCATATACCGCATATAAAAATTATTAGATGAAAATTATATGGTCCCTAATCATAACTCAATTGAGGGGAATTTCATCATTATGTATTAGATTGATGCATATTTTTGTCTACAATTTGTCATATTTCAGATTATGAAGTGTTGCTCTCATAAGCAATGATTGACCATTTATCTAAGTCATTTAGTGTCAATCAACTTGGATATTTATCAATATTATCAAGATGAATTGTCTTGATTACTTATCCTGAAAGTTGTGCTCTTAACTCAATTATTTTGTGAAAACAATTTTGCGAATGTCAAACTTTAAGTTGACACTAAATGCACATGTGATCATCTTATAGATGCATCTATTTCACATATCACATGACTGTGAATGCGCCCATATTCACTTTTTATACTTTCAGAATTTAGGGGATTCAGTCCCAACATTAGTTGATCCAATCAACTTATCATGAGAACAAACAATCTTGAAGAGTATTTTATTTCTTCAATATATGTCTAATAAGTAAACTCCAAATTTACCATGACACATTTCTTTTGCTTTAGTAAATTTCTGATTTACTATTGCATGAGAAGATTTTCAATTTATTACTCGAGGAGTAATTTTTATATTTATTTCTTCTTAATTACTCTATCTGTCTTATGGAGATGAGTCGTGATCCTATCACAATAAAGTGCACATTCATATTGGGAAGTTTTATTTAAAACTATCATATTCACTTTAGAGAATGGATCTGTACATATAACATTTATCAAAAAGTTCTCATTCTTCAAGAATGGAACACAATCATTTGAGCGTACCAATTTATGGTAGATTAATACCTAATTCCACGTTCACGTGCATTATTCAATCACTTGCCTTCTTACAGACATTAAGCACTGCTACCACATTCAATTTAGAGAATGGAGCAATTTTAATGGAACATATTTAACGACTTTTCACCAAAAATATATTATTTTGTTTTAATCATTATTATATCATTAATATGGTGCATTGGGACTTTGAACCCAACGCCTTATCCATAAAAAGACTCCTTACGCCATAAATTGATGGGGCTTAAACCCAACATCTTTAACTTTGAGTTATTTATATTTTCAAAATCTCATCAAGATGATGATGCAAGAGTATCATAGCTTTAGCACAATCTTATTGTGATGCTTTATTTTCATCTTTATGGTATCTCCAAGACTGATAGAATTCAACATTTATGAAGGGTAGTTGTTACCCAAACTATGAAGGGCAACTAACTCAAGTTTCATAAGATTAGTCACATCAATAAAGAGAAAATAAATAAATAATATCTTAGCCTTGAAAGTTAACTTTCACTCTTTAAGACTGTAGAGACTCGTGCTGATAACGTGTTATGAAATTATATAGCAAGAAGAAGAAAAAGTAGGGAGAGGGAAGATTTTTTATTCCTCTTGAAGAATATTCAGATGTATTTTGTAATGAAGGAAACTCTTATATTTATAGAGAGAAAAATAGTCAGAGGGGAGATGCGACTGGAACTCGATATCGCTATTAGCCGAGTAAGCCGCTAAACATGCTACTTTACTAAACTAGGACCAGAAAAAAATCGGACACTATAACATTTGAAAAACTAAGCCTGAACCATTTAGGTCATGACCTGGTCAACAACAAATCAAGTACATCAAGATAGGTAAAATAAACCTATAAAGTACTAGCTAGTCGACAAGGGTTCAACAACAGAGGTATAGGCCCACACTATATATACATGTCAATCCTGACTAGAGACTGAAACGCACGAAAAAACCAACCTAAAATAATATGTCCTCAATAGCCTTTAAGATAATAACTAATACTGTCTGGACATCGCCCCGACTATACCCATTGCACAATAACAAGTAAGCATCCTATGCAGGCTCCAGGAAGAGGTGTAGCTTACCAACTCACAACTGAATTGGACTCCTAGTGGAGGGGTAGATCAGAGTCCCTACCTGAACCTGTACGCACAAAATAAAATGCAACGTCTCCAGGCAACAGGACGTCAGTATGAATAAACATGTACTGGTATGTAAGACAAAAAACAAATTGTAGGTAACTGTGGTAAAAAGAGTAATAGAAAATACCGCCTGTAATCAAAACTGAAGTAACCTTAGTGGCTAACAATCAACCTTCTTGTGATCGAATACGCATGATATGCTCGAGTATCACATGTCGTGAATACCTATATATAGATGCAAATGCATGACATACCCAACAAAATGCTAGCAATGGTGATCCTTTTTAGTAGCTGACCGGTATCATATTATCCAACCTATGGCCATTTGTACCATATACATATATATAATCATTTGGGTAGATAGGCCCCATACCTTCGATTATAGCTTAAAGTCCATGCATAACGTGTAATGTATGATATAATATTGAATAGTCGGCCATAGCATAAATTTAGCCAATCTTGGCTCATTGGTACACTTATTTTCATAACATCATAATCATTGTCGCAACCTATGGGGATATTACATGTCTTTCGAGTAAGTTTGACAGCTTAACTCAACATTTAGAATGGGGCTTAACTTTGAAAATGTTCACAAAGGAACGTTACATAATGCTTATACTTGGTTCCATATAATTAGTAAAAGAAAGTATTTAAAAAGAATCAAGTGTCTTAGTAGTTTAAGTAGGAGCATTATACTAGACAATATTTGGAATCAACATATTACTTGTTAAGTGCTCCAGTTATGATTTTAGTATGGAAGGAGGGCTGATTATTAATACTATATTCACCTCGTAATCTACCTTTATTTTTAGTGATACCATACTAAAAAGAGCAACACATCATCATATGGAGAAATATACAGAAAAATCTATAAATTGATATAAAGATACAGAGTGTCCAGTTTAGGCAAACAAATGAAATATCAACCTAATATCATCATGAAAATAATTCAGCTGTCGTCCGAATGCATTTCATAAAAGGTCTTTCTAGCAACATAATAGTAAGACTTTGCATTTGACGTTTTGGACAACTTTTTGAATTTAGTGTTAAAAGGAGGGATGAAACTTAGCCTTAACATACTTTTCCAACATACGTCCAATTGCCCAAATTGTCTTCACGAAAGTTGTTCCTTACGTCCTAAGCTTCACAAAGACTATATATGCACAGCTTAAATACACGTAAAAATAGTCCAGAATTAGGCAGTATTAACCAGATTCGCCAAAAATGAATTTTGCGCGAGGAAAGTCCGTAAAACTTCTTAACTATAACCGTAAAAGAGCCCCAGGATTATTACACAAACACACCAGCTACAAATCAAGAATATCATTTTTTACAGCCCAAAATAGCCCCAAAAACAGCCCAAGGAGAAAATAATTGCAAAGCTTAAGCCACTTATTTCTAGGCACGAGGATGACTTTTAACGGTAAAAATGCAAAAATCTTACCTAAATCCCTTGGGTACCTTGGGAGAGCTTCCTTTTTAGTTTAGAATCTGATTGGTGATGAGATGGGATTCTTTTAAACTTTAAATAGCTCAAAATAGTTGAACTACAAAGGGGTTGACCCGACCAAGTCCGTGACCCGATTTTCTGCTTAGACAATCATCATAAAACTATCATAACTTTTTATTTTAAAGTCGATTTGATGTACGATTTTGTGAGTTGCAAATAGACTCATAGATCTTCAATTTTATAGGTCATAAGCTCTCTAACTCCTTACATCTTAGGATATATAAGGAGTTCTTAATTCCAAAACTTAACATATGACCTTGTTCTCCTAAAATACCCTTTAAAAAAATTCATTATTAACAAAGTATACACTTTTAGTCCATCTAAAAAGTAAAAGATAACTTAAACATTCCAAAAAAGCCAAGGTGTCACTCGGGCCACTTCTTTAATCCTGAATGTGTACTAGGGTATTCCTTTGGGATCTATACGAAATCATATGTCTTATATACGAAATCATATGTCTTATATAACATGCCACCGTATATATATTATGAAAGATGAGAAACATAGGGTCTCACAGTTCCCCCTCCCCCTAAGAACATACATCCGCAAATGTATCAAGACAACCCATTGGTTACATTACTATCTCCTAAAATATAATTTTTGAGGATATATCTTTTATCCCTCCAATCCATGAATCAACTTCAAACAAAATTCTAACTTCTACGCTTTGTATAGCTATCCCCTGAAAACCCCTATAAATCATATTCTCAACCCATTTAACATTTAAGTTACTGTAGTAAGATGACTGCCAACTTTTAAAATGTGACTCACCTTAATTTTGTAAATAACTGAGGGTGTTTCTTCATCATTTCTTCTTCTACTTCCCAAGTTATTTCCTCAATATTATTGTTCCCCACAATACTTTCACAGAGGTCACTCCTTTATTTCGAAGCTTTTTCACTTGTCGATCTAAAATAGCCACTGGCACATCATCATAAGATAAGTCTTTAGCAATGTGGATATCCTTAATGTGAGTAATATGCGAAGGATCCCTGATGTACTTTCGTAGCATGGATACATGAAACACTAGGTGGACTGCCACAAATTCTGAAGGCAAATCAAGTTTGTAAGCAACCTTGCTAATTTTTTGAATAATTTTATATGGTCCAACATACCTAGTACTGAGCTTCCCTTTCTTTTCAAATCGCATGATACCCTTCATAGGTGATACTTTCAAGAAAATCTAATCTTCTACATCAAACTCTAAATCTCATCATCGAACATTTGTATAAGACTTTTGTCGACTCTAGATATTTGCAACTGGTCTCTAATAAGTTTCACTATGTTCATCACTTGCTGAACTAGATTAAGGCCTTGTAACTTTGCCTCCCCGACCTCAAACCAACCGATCGGCGACCTACATCTTCGCCCATATAGTGCTTCATTAGGTGTCATTTAAATATTAGCTTGGTAGTTATTATTATTATAAGCAAACTCAATAAGAGGTAGATGATCATCCTAGCTTTCTTTAAAGTCCAACACGTAACATATCCTCAACAGTCTGGATGGTAAGCTCTACCTGCCCATCAGTTTGTAGATGAAAAAAAGTGTTGAGATTTACCTGAGTGCACAAACCCTTCTTAAAAGACTTCCAAAAATGTGCTGTAAATTGAGCCCCTCGATCAGAGATAATAAATAATGGAACCCCATGAAGGCAAACAATCTCTTGAACGTAAATCTTAGCATAATCCTCCGCTGAATATGTCATTCTTACTGGCAAGAAATGATTAGATTTTGTTAGCCTATCAATAATTACCCAAATAGAATCATACCTACATGGAGCACCAGTGATAAAGTCCATGTTTATCATGTCCCATTTCCATAGTGGAAGCTCAATATACTGAGCTAGGCCTTCAGGTCCCTGATGTTCTACTTTAACTTGCTAGCAATTGGGACATTGGGCTACCATCTTTGGAATATCCTTTTTCATGCCATTCCACCAATAGATTTATCGAAGGTCCTGATACATTTTTATCGCTCCAGGATGGGCTGAATATCTCGAATAATGGACCTCAGAAAAAATCTTGGCATGGAGTCCTCCGACATCCGGCACATATAAGCCGCCCTGGTACTTAAGGACTTCATATCTAGTTAGCTCAAATAAAGGCTGCTGCTATAGTGGAATGCTTTTCCTCAGTGTCCTAAGCTCAGGATCCTCGGGTTGTTGCTCTTGTACTTCAGTAGTAATTGAAGATTCTACTGTATTTTGAACCATTACACCTCCATCATCTGCAACTACCAATTGCACCTGCAAACTAACTAACTGACAAAGTTCTTTTGTCATTTCAATTTTATCAGCTTCTACATGGCTTAGACTTCTCATGGACTTTCTGCTAAGTGCATCAACCACAACATTAGCTTTACGGGGATGGTATAAAATATCTGCATCATAGTCTTTTAGTAACTCTAGCCACCTCTTTTGTCATAGGTTAAACTCCTCCTATTTAAATAAATATTGGAGGCTCTGATGGTCGGTAAAAACATCAACATGAACTTCATATAGATAATGTTGTCAAATCTTTAGGGCAAAAACAACTGCGGCGAGCTCAAGATTATGGGTAGGATAGTTTTGTTCATGCTTTTGCAGCTGCCTATAAGCATATGCAATAACTCTACCATGCTGCATAAGAACATAACCTAGGCAACTTCTTGAGCCATACAATACACAACATAGCCTTTGGTTCCATTCGGAAGAGCTAAGATAGGTGCATTAGAAAGCCTTTTCTGTAGCTCTTGAAAACTCTGTTCACATGTTTCAGACTATTGAAACTTAGTTGCTTTATGTGTCAATCTCATTAGTGGTGTAGATATAGAGGAGAATCCCTCAACAAATCTCCTATAGCGACGCCTAAAAAGCTATGGAACTCGAGTTCAATGGTCTTGGCCAGGCCATTACTACTTCAATCTTCTGGCCATTGACCTTGATACCATCACTTGTAATAACATGGCCGAGAAAAGCTACAGAAGTTAGCCAAAATTCACATTCTGAGAATTTAGTATATAACCTATTGTCCTAGAGAGTCTGCGATATAGTTCGCAAGTGGTCTGCATGCCCATCCTCTGTCCGTGAATATACCAAGATGTCATTAATAAACACGATCATAAACTCATCCAAGAATGGTTTAAAGTCTTGATACATTAGGTCCATAAAAGTTGTTGGGGCATTTGTAAGCCCAAAAGACATGACAAGGAACTCAAAGTGTCAATACCTCATCCTAAATATTGTCTTTGGAATATCAAAATCTCTGTCTCACAACTGGTGGTACCCGGACCGCAAATCAATCTTTGAAAAATATTTGGCACCGAGCAACTGGTCGAATAAGTCATTTATCCTTGGAAAAGGATATTTATTTGTGATAGTGACTTTATTTAGCTGTTTGTTATCAATACACATCCGTAAGGAGCCATTTTTCTTTCGAACAAAGAGCACTGGAGCACCCCATAAAGATGTACTTGGTCTAATAAAGCCTTTATCAAGTAAGACCTTCAGTTGTTCCTTCAATTCCTTTAGCTCTGCAAGAGCCATTTTGTAGGGGGGAATGGATAGAGGTTGCATATCGGGGAGCAAATCTATAGCAAAATTAATTTTCCTTTTGGGGGAATCCCTGAAAACTCATCTAGGAACACCATCGGAAATTCTAACAAGGACTGACTGAAGGGTCATCGGCTCCTTATCAAAACCTCTAGCATGAACTAAATGGTATATACAACCTTTAACAATCAACTTCCGAGCCGTAAGGTATGAAATAAACTTACCCTAGGGCGAGGCCATATTACCCTTCCAATCAAGGACAAGCTCACCTGAAAAATAGAAGTGGACTATATTTGCTCGATAGTCAATATTAGCATAACAAGCTACCAACCAATCCATATCCTTAACGACATCAAAATCTAGCATGATCAATTCTATTAAATTAGTGGAGGTTGGGTGTTTATTAATTAACACTGTACAACCCCGATAAACATGACTAGCTATAATTGTATCACCAACAGCTGTAGATACCTTAACTGACCTCACCAATAACTCAGGTTTCATACCAAGCTTACCAGCAAGGAATGGAGTAATATATGAAAATGTGAAGCCAAGATCTATTAGTGCATAAACAACATGAGAATATATTATCAATATACGTGTAATCACATCTGGAGATGCCTCTATATCCTGTCGGCCTATGAGTGCATAAAAGTGATTTTGGCCACCAATAGAACCTAAACTGCCTTATCTACCTCTCCCCCTCCCATACATCTGAGTAGACTGTGGACCTACTCGGGGAGTGCATACTGAGGACGAAGAGGTTGCAGTGGACCCTGAAGGCTGAGCTGTGGTACCTTGACCTAACCCCGGGCACTAGCTACTAAAATATCCCGTCTGCCCACAATGGTACACGCACCTGACCCCTTTCTACACTGACTGGTATGGATCTTATCATATTGTGAACCTGGAGGAGTAGGATGTCTCATTTGTGCAGAACGTTCCTGTCGACGGCTCTCCGGCTAGCCTGAACTTTGCCCTTACCCTGACTATATATAACAATCAAATCTCTGGCCCTGCATCTGTAGTGAGAAACTACCCACTGATAGAGGTGGATATTGGGGAAACAAGGGCCTAATATCACCCCGTGGCTCCCTATAAGACCCCATAGCACGAGCCCTTTTACTTTTCTCCTTATCTTTACCGGTATCCCGTATCCGATGAAAAAGGTCCTCTGTAGTTTGAGCAAAAGCCTATATACAAGAAATATCCATGCCATCCTGTAATGAGGCTATCCTACAGTCTCTGATCAAATGATTTCCCAAACCATTCACATAACGATGAATTCTAGCACTCATGGTATATACAATATCTAATGCATACCTAGCCAAGGAATTAAACCTAAGGTTATACTCTCTTACACTCATATCCCCCTACCTCAAACTGATAAACTAGTCAAGACGGGCTTCCCAAACCTCTTGTGGCAAGTAATAGGCTAAAAATGCCTTAGAGAAGTCCTCCTACTCTACTGGAGGAGCATCAGGTCCTTTGGATCTCTCCTATGCCTCATACCACAAGATGGCAACACCACATAGTAAAAAAAGAAGCTAACTCCACAGCCTCAGTGACGGAGGCATGTAACACCCTCAATACTCTATACATATGGTCTAAGTCTTGTGGATCCTCAGTAGGACTACGCCTTGTAAATATTAGAGGGGCCAAGTGAAGAAACTCTCATACTTTTGAGCTCTCTATTTGATCCCTTCTGGTGTCTGCTCTTACCTCTAGTTGTCTCTTATTAATAGAAACTATCCTAGTCAGTAGTTAAACAGTCTCTCTCATACCCTGCTCCCCAGTCTCTAGTGGGGTTGTGGGTACTGGACCTCTGTGGTCCTCAACAAGTGCTGGTAAATCTGGTGCTATAGATACTGAAGGCTCTCTATATGCCACAACGGGGAGTATATCTTCCTGACCCAGCAAAGAATGACTAGTACCTTCTCTCAAATCCATACCTACCTCACGTTGTGCCATCTCCTAAATGTAGATAGCCTGACAAATAAAACAAATCACAAAGCACGATTAAGATTTCATATGTTACTATAACATTGCTCTATATCATGATATATTAAGTAAAGAAAGGTAACTATCCCTAAATACCTCGTAGGCTCCTGATTATAAGTGTGGTGCACAACATACCTATAAGTAAAACTCTACTAGACATGGTATTGTGGACTCCCTGGGACACAAGTTGCTATAATACCATGTTTGTCACGCCTCGAAAAGAGGGGAGCGCGACTGGCACTCAATATCGCTATTGAACGAGTAAGCCACTAAACATGCTACTTTACTAAACTAGGGACCAGAAGAAAATTGGGCAGCATAATGTCTGAAAAACTAAGCCTGGACCGTTTAGGTCATGACCTGGTCAACAATGAATCAAGTACATCAAGATAGGTAAACGAAACCATTAAAGTACTAGCTAGCCAACAAAGGTGCAACAACAGAGGTGCAGGGACACACTATATATACATGTCAATCCTGACTAGAGACTAAAAGGCACGAAAGAACTAACCCAAAATAACGTTTCCATAGTAGCCTCTAAGATAGTAACTAACATTGTCGGGACACGACCCCGACTATACCCATTGCAGAATAACAAGTAAGTATCCTATGTAGGCTCCAAGAAGAAATGAAGCTTACTAACTCACAACTAAACTGGGCTCCCAGTGAGGGGTTAATCAGAGTCTGTTCCTGAATCTGCATGCACGAAATAAAATGCAGTGTCTCCAGGCAACGGGACGTCAATACAAATAAACATGTACTGGTATGTAAGATAGAAGGTAAACCGTAGGTAACAGTGGTAAAAAGGGTAATAGAAAATACCACTTGTAACCTAAACTGAAGTAACCTTGATAGTGAACAATCAACCTCTTAGTGATCGAATATGCATGATATACTCGAGTATCACATGTCGTCAATACATATATATAGATGTAAATCCACGACATACCTAACCAAATGCTAGCAATGGTGGTCCTTTTAGGTAGCTAACCAGTATCATATTTGCCAACCTATGACCATCTGTACCATATACATACATATAATCATTTGGGCAGATAGGCCTCATATATTCGATTATTGCTTGAAGATTATGTTCGGCTATAGCGGAAACCAATAAATCTGAGGTTATGGTCTTAAGTTCGAACCCAGTTCCAACTGTCCATGCATAATGTGCAATGTATGATAAATATTGAATGAACATAATCGGTCATAACATAAATTTAGCCAATTTTAGCTCATTCGTACACTTATTCTCATAACATCATAATCATTGTCGTAGCTTATGGGGATCTTACATGTCTTTCGAGTAAGTTTGACAACTTAATTTAGATGTTCATAAAGGAGCATTACATTGTCACACCCCCTATTTTTCCGCCCGCGTGGTGTTTTGGAAGAAAGAGTTTTTCCAATTAAAGTGTTGTTTTGAGAAGGGATTATATTTTATTTATTCATAGACGCCACTTGGAATTGAGTTTTGGTATTCCAATTCACCTTATTTAAATCCCTAATCAAAAGAAATTTGACTCTTTTATTATTGATCTGCGAATACAAAAATCGGGTAAGGAATTCTATTGACCGAGGGGAAGGTATTAGGCACCCCTCGAGTCCCATGGTTCTAGCGGTCACTTTTATTAACCTAAACTTGTCTTAAATTATTTTTTTGGAATCAATTGTGTCTATGAACCTTAATTTGCTCATTTTTATATAAAATTATTGATTTTATGAGTCTCAACTTAGATGCATCATCGCATTCTTCGTCTAGACGTGAGAGGCGTGATTGCCTTCTCTATACCTTTTAATAATTTCTGTAAGAAAATTTTAATTTAGATGGAAGAAAAATTATTAAACTCATTTAGTCATGGTGTGTCACCGCATCCTTAAGGGAAAAATTAGCGTCTCCACAAAGATGTGCAACCACATTCTTTATGGAGAGAAAAAAATTATTTTATCATTATTATTAATAAAATATTATTTTCTTTTTTATAAATTATTGTTAATTTAATATTCCAAAAAATCATCACTCAAATATAATGCAAAGAAAGATACAAATTTTATTCTTCTTCTTATTTTATGTAAAGAAAAAGTAAATAAAAATTTACTAAGAACACAAAAAAGATTTTTATAAAATTTTGTACATGCCACAGTAGTACATGATAGGAATTATATAAGCACCTACAATCTTTTTGTCACAACCCAACCCAGGGGTCGTGAGTAGTGCCGATTGGGCACCCAAACAACACCAAACCAGATGTACAATTATATTAACTACAGGACTTAGCGAAATTTCGGCAGAGTTTCCTCTGTTTTATTGAAAACCCAACCCTGTAAACAAAAGTCCC
>JAOTQR010077335.1:0-12245 GCA_025774065.1 Solanum ossicruentum | reverse complement strand
GAAAAATAGTGAGATTCAGTAGAGATAACATTGGAGAGTTTTGAGAAACACTTGTACTTTGATTTGATCTTTAATCCTGTGATTCTCTTTGAAGCTTGGATTTGCTAGTTCTTAGATCAATTGTTTGAGTGTTTTCTTATGTTATTCCAATTCATAAGTCTTGCAGCTATACAAATCATGAGTAGCTAAATCCACAACTAGGTTGTGGGAACCATGAAGAACTAACAAGGTAAAATGGGATAATTCATAGTTCTTGAAAAGTGTGCATGCATGTATTAATTAACTCTCTTCATTTTTCATGTTTTCAGATGGTGTCCAACATTAGAACCTGCCTAGTTTTACTGACTGGGCCAAGGAAGTAATGAATATGAAAAGAGACTAACTAAAAGAATTCGATTGATGTATTCTTGTCTAATCAGCCGAACTGGGCCAAGGGGTGGTCTTACTGGGACTAATAGGTAAGGTTTGGTAATTCACACTATAGAGATGGGCCCAGTCACATAGTAAGATTAGCCTCTTGCTGGGACCAAAGGGTTTAGTGAACTTAACTTACCGTCCAGCATAATACACACTAGAAAAGAATTAGGTTATCCGGTGATACTACGTTAAGTAATCATGGGGAACACAAAACCCTATTTTCTCTCCAGATTAATTTAAGTCTCAAGTTACTTAGGTTTACTTTTCTCCTGATTATTGAAACCCTCTCTTTTTGGCAAGTAAGTTGGTTAATCAGTCAAATTGAATTAATTGAATTCTCCTAAGTCTACATATTTCCTTGGGTTCGACCCTAATATTGGTTAGGTTCTATTTCCTGATAACGATCGTTTTATCCTCAAAAAGAGGTGTAACCTGGACGATATCATATGGTCGGAGGTGTAGTTCCCCAGTTGGATGGTTTTGATCCAGGTTCAGTCGAGGTGTTTGGTGTAGATTTTTCTTTAGGATGACATGGACATGGTCCGACTAATTCAAAGTAGACTTCTAACATCCCAGAGTCGCCAGAAAAGTTATTTTGATAAGAGGGCTATGCCTCTTGAGTTCTCTGTTGGTGATAGAGTTTGGCTAAAAGTTTCACCCTTGAAGGGTGTGATGAGATTTGGGAACAGGGGAAAGATTATTCTTAGATTAAGTTGCCCATTTGAGATTTTGAGGAGAGTTAGTAAGGTAGCCTATCAGTTGGCTTTACCAGCTAGACTATCTTCTGTTCAACCTATTTTTGATGTTTATATGCTTTATCAGTATATTCTAGATGAGTCCCATGTGATTTCTTATGACAATGTTGAGTTGGGTCTAGATTTTTTCTTCGAAGAAGAGCATAGAGAAGTATTAGACAGGCAGGTTTGGAGATTGAGATCCAAAGAAATGCCTTCTATGAAGGTACATAGGCGGCACTATTCTATTGATGAGGCTACTTTGGAGTTGGAGTTTGACATGCGAGTCAGATATCATAGCCTTTTTGAGGCTTCAGGTACTTCCTTTTTCTTATGTTCAAGAACAAACACTATTTTTAGTGGTGAATGATGTAATGACCTAGTTAGTCATTTTTTGCCTTATTTATGAAAAATATTGTTTTACCCTTTCGTAAGTTACTTTAGACCTATTTTAAACTATTTGAATGCTTGGACCTGAAATCCTGTGTTTGAAAAGTTGAAATCTGAGTCTTCGCCTTTTTGGAAACTTAAATTGTTGAAAAAGTAAATTTTTATACCATTCTGAGTTTTTAGTGTCTGATCGGAGCTCCATTAAGTCCTCTACCTCCAAAACATTGAAACTAAACTACAGAAAGTTGCAGAACTGAATATAGAAGTTAAAATGGGGGTATTTTGGCCCAAAGTATTGATTTTAGTCATTTCCAAAATAAAAGCTTGACTTTGGTCAACATTCAAAGTTTGAAAGCTCGGATCGGAATTTCGTTAGCTCCAATAGCTTTGGATGGTGAAACTAACACTAGAAATGGTCTCATCATAATTTTTTGAGTTACCAAGGGCTGTTTTGGTATTTTGAATTCTATACTAGTTTATTCGACTTGCATTGGTAAATATGTCATGGTGACTTCAGAATCTAATTCTTAATTTTTTGTTGAGTCCGTATAGCTATTTTTGGTATGGATACACATAATGGTTTAGTGTAATTCTGATTTTGGATGAGTTTCAAATGACTATTTCGAGTATTTTGTTGGCTGATGTAGCTTGTGCAAAGGAGCTTCTGGTGCAAGTACTTATCTTCTCCGCCTTCGCGGAGGTCTGGCTGTGGGTGAGCTTTATGTTCGCCGACAAGGTTCCACTTTCATAGAGTGGTATGTGTGATTTCTTCCTCTCCTGCTAACACTATGTGTTTGCGGGCTGGGCTCCATGATTGTGAAGGTCTTTTTGGTTTGTCTCCTCTATATTCGCGATACTCTGTCCATGATCACGAAATAGTTTCTATACCTAAATAGTTTTAAATTTGTAAAACACCATTTTCAATCAATTTTGGAACTTGCAAGCTCTTTCAGATGATTTTGAAAAAAGAATTTCAAAGATTTTTTGGATAAGTATTTCTAATGCTAAACTAATCATTTTCCATGAGTTTTATCTTGCTTTTGTCTTTAAATTCATGAAATTGAACCCCCAAAATTGGGGATTTTTGTACTATGATTCTCAAACTTAAAATGCTGATTTCTCCTATAAATTGAACTCAATTTTGGTGGGATTTTCACCCACAAACTTCATTATTCATGTAGAACTTGATTTTAAAGTCATTTTCCACATTCAAAAACTTTGAATTTTAGCCATAATTTTGACCATTTTTTTCCAACCCTAATTCATACCAATATGGGTGTCAAAATACACCTCTTGATGCATGGTATCTATTTTTAATAATGGTTGATCTATCCGGGGATTGTTTGGAGGCTTGAGTTCATTGAAAAATTGTTTGAGTGTGGTTTCGGCATCGAGGTAGGTTTGGCTCACCTTTTTGAGACTGGATTTGATTAGTTCAGCATGGTTATGTGATAATTTTGAGATATAGAACGAATTATGAGCCGACAACATAATATGATTGAATTTGATGGGAATATGATTTTAGTTATGTCGAATATTGAGAAAATGATCCTATTGATTAATTGAGATGAAATCATATGATTTGAGATAATTGGGATATCATTATTAAAATATGAGACCTGAGCTAGTTTATGGTTAATGTTGTGACTAATTGATAATGAGTATGATAAGTTTGAAGTTATGAGCCCATTTGGGGTACTTGTAGAGCTCGTTTTCATTGATGCCTGGTTATTAGTTAGTGATTAGATGGAACAATGTTGGCCTTGTGGTACTAGTTGATGTACATGGTATAGCCCGTTTAATGTGATGGCTATTGTACATATTCTAGTTTACATGGATTATATTCATTGGTATGCACATGTCACTTATCTTATTGGATGCATTGGTCTGCATGTATCTCTTACTTGATTAGCTGCATTGTTATGCACATATCTTATACTGGACTGGGTGTATTGGCATGGATAAATCTTATTTTTGATTAGGTTGCATTGATATGCACACATGGTACATATGACTGATTGTATTGGTATCCATGCATTTGATACATGATTAGATGCATTGTTTTGTACACATATCATTACATTTGCATCTATAGAGCTATTATGATCCATATTGAGATAGTGGTTATGGACTGTGATGCCTTGAGACACCCATTATTGTCACGACCTAAGCCTAGGGACTAGACGTGACACAATGCATGAGGAACCCGAAGGGACCCCAAACAAGCCTCTTAGCACATCATTACATATCCTTGGTCGCGAAAGCAAGAAAATAACAACAGGAGACAGAAAATAGGGATAACCAGGGCTAAGGAACATCTTTCATATCTTAAACATCAAGAGTCAAGAGAGTGACAAACCTCATAGCATGATACATAACATGCCCAACAATACCTCTAACCATAGAACTTGGCGGGGGCCAAGACAAACAACTAGGCTCACCCTCATTTTAATGCAATAAGTATCCCAAAATATACAAGATGTAGTCTAAGCATAAGAATGATAGAAGATAGATATTGTCCCTGGACATGAGGACTCACCAAAAGCTAACTTGAACAATTTGTCTAGCCACGTGAAGGAGGAAGGTGATCAAATAGAGCTCCGATTCCTATATGGTAACATCATGTAGGCATAGAGTATACGTTAGTACGTTTGAATGTACTAAGTATGTGGGATGCAATGCAACAAAAGATGGGCAACATGGACAAAATGCATAATAATAATCAATAGATAGCATAATAACAGTATTACATGTATGATCAATGCTAAAGTAAAATACACTTGCATTTCATTCAATTTGTACAGATCATAATACATAAGTTTGGGAAGAGACCTCGACCGACATAAAATAAGACCATGCGAGCTACAACTTGGAATCCCAATGATTTCCCCTCACCGGTAAAGAGGTGGTCTACTTGACTAGGTAAACCATGCTTCACCTTACAGGAGCCAGTCCCCCTTCGGAGAAGCAACCTTCCTTATGGGAGCCCATTCCATTTTGGAGAGGATTTCATGAGTAACTTCACCTTAAGGCGGTTGTCCCGTTTTCAGATTAAGTGGCATTACAGGGGCCCGACCCATTTCGAGTTAGGCATTTCATAGGAGAGTGTACTAAATGGATCCACTAGTATAGCAAGGGTATAACATAGTCCTATGGTGGCACATAGTTCAAGGAAAGAGAGCAAATCCTCCATCCATTGGTGCTAAGTCTAATCCCATAGAATATATAAGATAATCATACTTTATTAACTTGCAATAAACATAGAGACATGGAACGAGTATCTCCTAACATCATTGACGTCAAATGGTGAGTCTAACTTCAAACATAAGAATGGATCATCATAAACATTACCCTTGCATTAACATCAAAAGGCTCACAAGAGGTTTAATCCTTGAAAAAGGCCTTAACTTCATACTTGCATAATCATAGATAATTTCATGAATTCGTAACATACTTGATAGCCCATATTCACCATGAAGTCGCTTGACTTGTAACATATGCACATATCTTGAGAATTCTTAACCTAGCATTTCATCAAACACTTTGTGGGCACATATAAGGATATGTTCAAATCATGCAAAAAAACAAGAGTATAGATCATGAAATAGTGAAATTAATGCAACTTAAAATCATGTAAATCAGCCTACCAACACCAGTAAAACCCCCCAATATGGGTCACTTGTGAATCATATCAAAATTTCAGAATAGTTCATCAAAAACCTCAAGAATCCTTAAAAAGACATTTTATCAAACACTTGGCGGGTGTGTAGTGCTAGTTAAGAGCATACAATTCAAGAATGGAAACATGCTAGAAAATTCAGTGTAAAACCATCAATAGATACTTGGTAACACCCTCAATCAATATATATCAAAACCCTTCATCAAATCTCACCATAGATCTTAGATTCATAGCTCAAAACATACTAAAACAACCACAATTTCATAAACTCCAACATAGTATGCAGTGAAATTCATATTAAGTAAGACCCATGAGTAAATCAACTTAAAATCATGCAATTTTAGGAAAAATGAAGCTTGGGCATCATGGGTGAAAGGAACCCATGAAAGAAACCCACATACCTTAGCTTTGGAGAATAAATTGATGAAGAATGAAAATGGATACTTGAAGCTTAGGTGCAATCCTTAAGATCCGGAAAGGTTTTTGGCACTTGAATTTTGAGAGAAATATTAGTCTAAGTGTTGAATGAGTATTGGGGAATGCCTTGTATGATATGAGGGTGAAAAATGGCTAAGTATAGGTATTTGCACATTTGAGAATACTTAGGCCCAAGCCAAAAAGTCTCGGACCGAACTAAAAAAACTGGACAGGAAATTACACTGAGGCGCGTCGCGCCTGTAACACGGATTCCTCACTGGAATTTGACACTTTGAAATTTGAAATTGTGAATCGTTTGATCTAAAATTAGGGTTAGACCTATTTCCCACTCAATTTCACCCCCTGATCAAGAATATGAAGTCAGATTTTCGAAATAGCGCACGAATTTTGAGATATATGAAAATTATGATTTCGAGCATTTTCGACGCACATTTTCGAGCACTTTTTAGGGTCATTTCAGTATCTCCCCCCTTGGAAGCATTCGTCCCCGAATGTCAAAGAAACGTACATATGAAGAGTAATAACGAACAAATCAGCCCCAACAAGAATGCAACAATACATCTAAAGCACTATTTTCAAAATCTCGACATAAGTGTCAAAAATCACCATGAACTTGTCAACATAAATATGAATGCTTACTAATGACATAGGTGCTAAAACATAAGACTTGAAATCACAAAAAAAGGGACTTGACATATTATCACAAGCTTGAATAGAATGAAAGAGACACGGGTATTGCTCCTTCATGCTCGCTCCGACTCCCCAAGAGACACTCTCAACCTTACGATTCTTCCAAAGGGCCTTGATGAACACCACATCCTTACTAATCAACTTTTCCACCCTTTCATCCAATACCTCCACTGGGGCCTTCTCCTAAGCCAACTTATCCTCCACAACAGCCACAACCTCAAAGAGTTCTATAGTACTAGAGTAACCACTACATCCCCTCAACCTAGAAGCATGAAGAACCTGACGAACCATATCCATATCCCTAGGTAATTCCCATTCATATGCAACCTTACCAATGTCCCTCTACACTTTATAAGGACTCACAACCATAAACTCAATTGTCAACCTTAAACACACATATCCCACTTGGTACCATAAAGGATCATCTCCCCCTTGGGAGACAACCTCCACTCTACCATCTTTTACCCAAAACCTCTAACTCTAATAAGGCGGAATCAAGGCCTTGCTTAAACTAGACCTCTCAAATCAAAGAAGATTTGGAACCATCAAGAACACTATACTACCACTCGCAACTTCCTCTAACCTAACTCCTAATCTAGCCAACCAATGGACCTCTCTAGTCCCCTCTTTGCCACCATCATCAACATATGCTAGGCTACTCCTACACACCCAACTTTCGAGAATTGACCACAACATTAGCCTTACCAGGGTGATCATGCACACTCATATCATAATCCTTAAGGAGTTCTAACCACTTTCTTATTACCCATAATTCACATTTACCATATTTAGCACACAACCTTTCATCTCCCAAAATTTGCAACACTACCCCCAAAGATTCCCACTTTGCATAATTCACAAGCAACCCTATATGCATCAACATTCACAACATGCTCTCCCTCGCCTCCGTGAATGAACAAACATACCATCTCCAAGGACCACCACAAACACAACAAGGTAGGGATTAAAGACCCTATTCATGAGACCTATAAACATAGCCAACGCATTAGCCAAATCCAAAAACACTACCCCCAAATTCACATTATCGAAAAGAATATCAAGAACCCATCTATCACTAGAACAACTCAATAGAAACGACTTAGGTTCAACACCCCCAACTCTTAAAAGATGATAAATGTAAGCCTTAGGGATCAATTGTACCTTAGGACAAGAAATGGACCTACTCCTCCACTACCACTCAAGGACGGGTTTAATAGGGAATGGAAATCTAACTCTACGGGCCCTATAATTAATGGAGACACATTATGCATGCAACTAATCCATCCCAAGTATAACATCAAAATCCACCACATCAAACCCACAAGTCACAAGGCAAGACCTAATGCAATATGAACATGGAAAAATTCCTATGAACTTCCTAGCAACAATAGACTCAACCAAGGGGTAGACACCAAGGGTTCACACAACAACTCGGGACAAACAAGAAACCAACTAGCAAACAAAAGGAATAATGGAACCCAAATCTATAAAAATTAAAACTTTCAACTTACCTTCCTTCGCCTTCCTCTTTGAAGCGGCATGATCAACTAGAAGAGTAAGGAACATTCGTTAGAGGAAAAAGCCCTATCGTACTTCTAAAGCACGACATAGACCATAAAGAAAGGAAACATTTCCTAAACACCTCAAAGCCTCCTATTCATAGTTGTGGTGCACAACACAACCATGAATAAGACATTAATCGATGCGGTGTGTTGAATGTCGAGGATCATTAAAAACCTAGTGCTCTGATACTATCTTTGTCACGACCCAAGCCTAGAGCCTAGACGTGACACGGCGCATGAGGAATCCAAAAGGACCCCAAGCAAGCCTCTTAGCACATCATTACATATCCTTAGTTGCAAAAACAAGAAAATAACAACAAGAGATAGAAAATAGGGATAACTGGGGCTAAGGAACTTTCATATCTTAAACATCATGAGTCAAGAGAGAGTCAAAGTTCATAGCATGATACATAATATGTCCAACAACACCTCTAACCATAGAACTTAGCAGGGGCCAAGAAAAGCAATCGGGCTCACCCTCATAGTAATGACAATAAGTATCCCAAAATATACAAGATGTAGTCTAAGCATAAGCATGATAGAAGATAGATATTGACCCCAGACATGAGGACTCCACAAAAGCTAACTTGATCAATTTGTCTAGCCACATGGAGGAGGAAGGTGATCAAATGGAGCTCTGGTTCCTACATGGTAACATCATGTAGGCATAGAGTATGCATTAGTATGTTTGAATGAACTAAGTATTTGGAATGCAATGCAACAAGAGATAGGCAACATGGTAAAATGCATAATAATACTCAATAGATAGCATAATAACAATATGGCATGTATGATCAATGCTAAAGTAAAATATACTTGCAATTCATTCAACTTGTATAGATCATAATACGTAAGTGTGGGAAGAGACCTCAACCGACATAGAATAAGACTAAGCGAGCTACAACTTGGAATCCCGATGATTACCTCTCATTGGAAAAGAGGTGGTATACTTGCCAAGGTAAACCATACTTCACCTTATGGGAGCCCGTCCCCTTTCGGAAAAGCAACCTTCCTTACGGGAGCCCATCCCATTTTGGAGAGGATTTCATGAGGTAACTTCACCTTACGGGAGCCCGTCCCTTTTTGGATTAAGTGTCTTTCCTTATAGGGGTCCGCCCCATTTCGGATTAGGCATTTCATAGTAGAGTGTACTAAATGGATCCACTAGTATAGCAAGGGTATAACATAGTCCTATGGTGGCACATAGTTGTCACACGCAAAGTCCCATTAGGGCGGACTGGCACCCATTGCCGGTAAGGCTCGGGAGAATCAACCTGTATCTATGCGCTTTCTATACATATTATAAGGTGTTTCTACATTTTACGTGCCCTTAAGAAAATAAACAGTTATAACAAGCCAAAAGAAAATGCATATGACTAGGCCGTTAGGGCCACGGTGGTTAAAGTATGAGACATGATCACACTTTAATTTACAGAGTCTACAAAGCCTCTAGATAAGAAAAATTATCTGATAAAGATTGGTACATGCCCCACCTCGACTAACTATACAATACAAAATATAAGCTCTAGACATACAAAGCTTCTAAGCAACTTGGAGCTTGGTAATAGCAGCTGGATGTCCTATACTCCTACTGGGGAGATCTACTAGCACCTGTACCTGCAGCATGAAATGCAGGTCCCCCGGAAGGGACGTCAGTACTGGATAATATACTGAATATGTAAGGTAGGACATGTTGTACATAAAGTAACAACTCAATGTAACCATGCACTGGTGTAAGATTAGAGACCACCTTTGGTTATACTTTGGGATCATATACTTTATGTTCTTTATATAACTTTGCCTTTACTGTATAATCTGTGCAGAGCATGTAATACAAATGACCAACTGATCAAAGGTAAAACTATATCGGGATTGTCCCTGGCTAGGTTCTTCCTTAACCCCTCGGACTACCACCCGTGATAGGATCGTCCCTGGCTTGGTGATTCTTCCACCCCTCGAGCTACCACCCATCAATAAACAATATATTTTATCTTTTAATTACCTTTTAGGTGATTCTTTTGATGGTCACAATATTGGAGCTATAGGACTGTAGATGTGACATGTGACATGTAGATAGTCATACAAGACAATATGATAATGAAAAAAGTACATTACATAAATAATGAAATGCGTATGAGATGAAATAACTTATGAATTTTATTTGGCAAAAAGAACCCATGTAACTTGGTATCCATGTATGTATGTAGATTTGAAGGTGACTATGTATGGTAGCATATGAATATGTGCAAGAGTGTATACATAGTTAATAGTTGTGTCGGAGTTGGTAAGCGCCTTTATGTGCCAAGGAAGGATCTATGTTTCATGCCAAACAATAGGAAATCAAGTAGCCTTACATACCTCGTTGTATGACCTCGTTACTACCTTGGGATAACCTTTTGTTCCTCCAAGTATTTATCTACAATATAGTAGGTGATAAAACTAGTATTAATAGCTAATAGATACACCTTGGCAGTCCAATCACATAAAAAAATAACACATGGGCAGTAAGTGGGTATTTATAAACCCCGAACTTATTCTTTCAACCTTTCTGCCCCTAATCATATTTTCTAATACATATTCTCATATAGACATCTTGTGCAGCCTATTTTAGTGCCATAACAGCCTTACAACAGTCCACAAAGCATAGGACACAACAATTCTACACAACCTATAAATGGACAGCATAACGTTACGTCCCTTTGCTACATTATGATGTTGACTATTCCAAACATGTTCCAACTCTAAACCCACTATTCCAACAACATTTACAGATACAAACAATCCTAAAACAGTCTTAGAACATCACCCAAGAAGTCATGAAGAACGTGAGCCAATAGTCCTCCATCCAATAGCCCACAAGTTCCAATCAACATTACACTTAAGATAGCACAATAAAACTCATTTGTTAAATGAAACCAAAATCAGGGCAGCAACCTTAGAGTAATATTTATAACTCAAACCATGTTAAGTATATCAACTTCTCTATATAATACAACCCAAAAACCATAGACAAGTCACTAAAAAGGCAAGTGTGCAGTAACTTTCTAAACATATGTTGTCCAAATTTTTCAGCACAAACATACTAGTATATACTTCTTATTTTTCATGAAGAAACTATACTAAATACACAATTATAATTACTTACCTTTGCCTTCAACGTTGAAAGCATCCTTAAGAACCCTAAAAGCCTTTTTTGGTTGCTTTATAAAGTCAAGAAAAGTTGAGAGAAAACTTAGAGAGCAATCTGAAATTTGTTTTGGTCAAGTTGAAAATGACTTGTGGGAACTGTTTTGAGCCCTTTATAAAGGGTCTCTTGGCCGACTTACTCTTGACCTTTTGACCACCTTTTACCACATATTCATAAGCTGGTTATCCAGCATCTTGGCCCTTATACTTGGGCCTAAATGGGTCTCTAAGTTGATGGGCCTTGGCTGCCCATTTTTCAAATTCCTCTTAGTTAGTTTTGGGCCCAAATAGTCAAGTGGGTTGTGGTGTACTTGGGCCCTTTTTATATTCTTCTTGGACTGAAAATAAAGTCCATTGAAGATAGTAAAACACAGGCTAAAGTTATACCCTTAACACAGACTTTATTCATAATTGGACTTGGTCAAATTCGAGTCGAACCTCGTCTCTATTTAACTAGCAAATTTAAGCTAAGCAAGTAGGTGACTCACCTGCTAGCTTTTTAAGTCCTACAAGAACCTCAATTCTCTTACTTCATTTAAGGCTGTGATCTCCTCAATTTGACACAAAACATGTATACACTCGACCCTCTTTAGTGTTAGATGCACATATCCCCCTATAACATGAAATTTGAGCACTTTTAAAAATGGGAGCTAGTTTGACCAAACCATATCATGTTTCATTTGCATTGTACTAGTATTGTAAGATGTGAGATGTTACCTCCTCCGCCCCCCTTCCCTCCCCTAGGAACATTCGTCCTCGAATGTTAGCACAATTTGATAGCAAAACCAAGTTCAAACCTTTACTTACATAAACTTTTGTCAACACATTAAGTATTCAATCACATGTACCTATTAGTGTCCAAATTCTGCATATTGGACTTCCTCTTTAGCTTCAAATAAGTAAGGGTATTTTGATTTCATTGCGTCCTCGGCCTCCTATATTATTTCTTCTGCTTGCTGGTTTCTCCAAAGTACTTTTACTGAAGCCATTTCTTTATTCCTTAGCTTTTTAACTTGATGATCTAGAATAGCAACAAATACCTCTTCATAGGTGAGATCTTCTGCAACCTGTGCATCCTCAATAGGAGTGATACGGGATGGGTCACCTATGCATTTTCGAAGCATTGATACATGAAAAACTGGATGAACC
>JAOTQR010077334.1:0-12246 GCA_025774065.1 Solanum ossicruentum | reverse complement strand
TGGGTCTTGTATATTGAGAAATTTACTGCACAGTGATTTTAGTTCATGAAAGTATGGTTGTTTTAGCATGTTTTGAGATCTAAATCTTGGATCTAATGTTGGATTTGATGAGGGGGTTTGATGTGAATGTCTTGTGGGTGTTGTAAGGTGTTGATTGATGGTTTTACTACAGATTTTCTTGCATGATCTCATCTCTAAATTGCATGGTCTTTTACCCCCATCACACCCCCAAGTGTTTGATAAAATGTTCAGTTAGGATTTCTTGACGAACTAAAGGTCCAATGCATGTCTTATGAGTTGAATAGTTTTATGATGAGTATATGATGATAAAATGATGATAGAATGATGATAAAACAATGGTATGCATATGATGTATAATGATGAGAGGAAATGTAGGTATATGATGACTTTATGGTGATGAACGTATGTTGTACATGTGTCAAATTCATGAAAATTATCTATGATATTGCAAGTTGATTGCATTATTGAGGGGGTACCAAGCCTCAATCATCTTGTTGAGAGGGTTCCAAGTCTCAATCACCTTGACGAAGGGGTTCCAAGCCTTGGTTGCCTTGTTGAGGGGGTACCAAGCCTCAATCACCTTGTTGAGAGGGTGCCAAGTCTCCATCACCTTGAAGAGGGGGTGCCAAGCTTCGGTTGCCTTGTTAAGGGGGTACCAAGCCTCAATCACCTTGTTATGAGGGTGTCAAGTCTCAATCACCTTGACAAGGGGGTGTTAAGCCTCGGATGCCTTGTTGAGAGGGTATCAAGCCATAATCATTATTCAAGGAATGGTGTGCTTTGGAGTTGGAAAGTAGTTCACTTGGTCTATCCTTCACAATTGATATACTATATGAACATGAGTTACTTAAGCATATTTTACTTATGCATTGATCATACATGTCATATTGCTATATCATGCCTATTGTCTATTGTTATGCATGTTGATTATGAAACTTATCTCTTGTTGCATTGCATCCCACATACTTAGTACATTCAAATATACTAACGCATACTCTTGCCTACATGATATCACCATGTAGGAACCGGAGCTCTATTTGGTCATCATCATCCTCCACGTGGCTAGTGATATCCAATCAAGGTAGTTGATGAGTCCTCATGTCCAGAGGTGATATCTTTGTTCTTTTGCTATGTATTTAATACTATCTTTCCTTTTTGATATACTTAACTATGAGGGTGAGCTGGGTTTTTTGTCTTGGTCCCCGCTAAGCCCTATGTTAGAGGTGTTGTTGGACAAAGATATGTATTATGATTGAGCTTTGACTCACTTATGATATCCAAGATATTTAAATATAATTCTCTCTCCCTTAGTCCTAATTTCCCTTGTTTATGTTTCTTATGTTGTTATGTCTTGCTTTGCGACCAAGGATGTGTCATGATATGCTTTAAGGCTTGTTTGGGGTTCCTTCAGGTTCCTCATTAGCCGGTCACATTTAGGCCCTATGCTTGGGTCATGACATCCAAAAAGAATTTAGACAAAAAGGTTCAATACCTAGAGTCGCTCCCTCTGTCTGCACTACAAATTCATGAGCAAAGTCCTGTCCGACCTCCATCTGAACACCAAAACCACCTCAAACAGCACTCCTGAACACTATCAATGCATGCAGCATGAACTCCAAACACTGGCTTAGCAGACTATGCTATTGCCCTATGCTGGGGACACTTTCTAGGTTGGTGTCCCATCTCTCTGCAAATGCGACAAGGTCCAACAACTCCCACTAAAAAAAATCAAAGCCCTCGTAGGGTACTCTCGAGACCAAAGATCATACTCTCCATAAATAAAATAACCTGATGTTACACTCCCTATAATGATGCAATCACAATAGTTAGGATGTGCATCAGAATCCCTCGATCCCTGGCCCGAGCTAGAACCACCCTATTTGTGGGCACCCTGTTAATATCTCTAGTGAGACCTATCATGGGAGTCCCTGCTCCTAACAATCTGTAAACCATCTCTACCACCCGATGAACCACTTCTAGTTAACTACATTGAGGCCCCACAGCCTTGAACCTGTCGAGCCTATCATCGGGACTGAGAAGAAGATCTAGCTGCCACTTATGGGGTCTCATAATCTGAATGGCCATAGTATAAATCCTAGGAAACGAAGATTAATCTCTGCCTACAGGGGGCACCATAACCTAGCCCAAGACCTCCTAGCACTATCACCATAAGGCTGATAGTCCAAAGAGGGAGAGACTCATCTCCAGTCTAATAACAACCACTGAAGGTGTCAAAACATGCCTACTCTATAGCCTTCACATGGCTCATGAGGAAAAGTAGATCCTATTGGTACCAAATGCTTTGATATTAAACAAAGCTGTAAAAATCAATTCTCTAATAAAGCCTTGGCCCAAATCCTTCTCTAAAAGAAGAAGGTGGGGGTACATCTACCCAATTCCTTCTCCGTAAAGAAGAAGGTGGGGGTACAACTAAGTAGTCTAATACAGATGGTGAACGTTGCTGAGGAACCATTGATCTACTTGTGAACCTTACTGAGGAACCATTGATCTGCCTTCAGACTGAGAATCACCCATTCCAGCTATAGTCGGATGTGTTTACTCCTCAAACATGTCCACTAATGAGCTCTCACTATCCATAAAAAAGAGAGTGGAATTCGAGGAAGTAGTCTTAGCGATCATTCAAGGTAAAAGCACATGACAAGCGATCAAGAACCTAATTTCTTCCTAATACCCCTATAGCCTTTTAAGTATGGGATACAAATATCTACACATCGATATGTAAGACTTTACTAGGAATTGTTCTCATATTAACAATGCCGGTCAACCTAGAGCTCTGATACCAATTTGTCATGACCCAATTTCTTATCCATGATGGCTCTTACCCCAACCCACCGGTAGGTAAGTTTGATTAGTCGCTTGAGAGCGTAGGCAACAAGCTACCTAATGAAAGACTACCCTACCAAGTAAAAGCTACCATAAAAAAGGTAAATAATATACAAGTACTGAAGAAAAATATACACTCCCGCCCCAAGACCTGACATCAGTTAGTATTCGAGCTTCTAATGTATGAAACAATAATACAATGCTTTTCAAATTTAATAATAGTACAGACTATCTCAGAATACATAATAAGATAAGCCTAAAACAATAAGATAAAAGTCGAGAATTTTGGATGCCAAGAGCTCATCAAGATCTCCGAAGATCCTCAGCTAGCTTTACATGATAGACAATCAACAACAAGGAATCACACCTAGAAGGCAGATTTGTAGTATGAGTACCAACAAATGGTACTCCGTAGGCATAGGTAGACTGAGCTCAATAGATAAGGCAAGTGTAAATATCATGAATAATAAGGTAAGTAAAGCACAAGCATAGAGTAACAACCACCGATTAGGAATAAATATATAGAATAACAAAGAGAAGAAAGGAAACATACTTGGAGAATTAGCTCTACCATCTGCTAGCATGAACGATAGGGTAAGAAGGCAATGAAAATACAACAGAGCTAGTACCAGGGTAGTGGCTAATCCAGCAATTGAAACGACCCAAATGAGTTCCCAAAAATGTGCCTCGGAAGTGCCCACAATCATAATTTTCATATATCTCAAATCCGTACATGATATCAAAAATTTGACTTCATATTTATGATAAGGGGCAAAATTGAATGGGAAATGGGTATAACCCTGATTTTCGAGCAATTCTATCAATATTTGATTTTTCAAAATTTATGATTTCCAGAGACGATCGCGCCCCTAGAGCGACGCGACCAGGGCGCGGACCAGTGTTAAAATTGCTTTAGTTTTCCTGTTTGGTCCAAGGTCTTTGGTTCATTGGGCTTATGCCTTCCCATGCTAAAAAACATCTATACATAGTCATATTTCAACTCCATATCACACAAGACATTCCCCAAAACCCTCTCTAACTCTTGGACAAATATTTCACCTAAAATTCAAGTGCCCCAATCTTAATCCGGATCTAATGATTTTATTCAAGCTTCAAGTTCTCATTCAAATCTTCATCAAGGAAATCTCTCAAGTTAAGGTATGTGGGTTTCAACCATTGGGTCCTTTTACCCATGGTGCCCAATCTTCCTTTTTATGTAAATTGCATATTTTCAAGTTGATTTATCTATGGGCACTTCTTACTATGAATTTGATTATAAACTATATTAAGGTTTCATGAAGTGTGGACTGTTTAGGCATATTTTGAGCTATGAATCTATGTTCTATGATGAGATTTGGTGAGGGTTTTTAATGTATCTTGCATGAGGGTGTTACCAAGTGTAGGTGGGTTGATTTACATTAAGTTTTCTCACATGATTTCACTCTTGAATTGCATGATTTTGAACTATCATTACACACCCACCAAGTGTTTGATAAAATGTCGTTAAGGGTTCTTGAGCTATTGCTGATCTATTGCATCACCTATGAGTCAAGCGACATGATGATGAAAGTAATGTGTATATGTGTTGATTTAATGAAATATATCTATGTGTTGCAAGTTGGCCACACCTTGTTGAGGGGATGTTATGCCTCAACCACTATGATAAAGGTGCTATGTCCATCTCCTAGTTAAGGAGTATATACCTTAACGACTACGATGAAGGGTGCTATGTCAATCTACCATGTTGAGAGGTATATACCTTGACCACTTTGATGGGATGTCACATGCCCATCTACCATGTTGAGGGGTATATACCTTGAAAACTTATATGGGGGTGACATGCCTATCTACCAATTGAGGGGTATATACCTCAATCACCTTCCAAGAGGGTGACATGCCTTGGATTCCAAGTACCCGTTGCTTGGTCTATGATGATGGTCTCTTCCTACGCATGTATTCAGTTCTATATAGGTATGTTTTACTTCAAACATTGATCATGCATACCATATTGTTAATATACTATCTCTTGCTTATGATTACGCATTTTGAGTTTGTTGCCTATCTCTTGTTGCATTGCATCCTACATATCTTGTACATTCAAACATACTAAAGCGTACTCTATACCTACATGATGTTACCATGTAGGAACTGGAGCTCCACTTGATCATCTTCCTCCTCCACGTGGCCAGTACTATCTTTGAAGCAAGTTTGATGAGTTCTCAACTGTAAGGATGATATCTTTTGATCTTATGTTATGCAAAGACTCTCTTGCTTTTATTGTATGGTTTTGACTATGAGGGTAAGCCTAGAAAGTTGTCTTGGCCCCCACTCAATTCTAAGTTTAGAGGTATTGTTGGACAAGTTATGTAATAACGCTTTGAGCTTTACTCTCCTGACTCTTGTATGTTTTTAATCTATGAAAGACTCCCTTAGCCCCTTTATCCTTATTTTATGTTCTCTTGTTGTTGTTTAATTGGTTTTGTGACAAAGGATGTGTAATGATATGCTAAGAGGCTTGTTTGGGGCCCCTTTTGATTCCCCCTTCGCCGTATCACGTCTAGGCCCTATGTCTGGGTCGTGAGAAAGATGGTATCAGAGCACTAGGTTGTTAATGGTCTTCATCATCCAAAACACCGTGTCGATTAGAGTCTTATTCATGGTTGTGAAGTGCACCATAACTATGAGTAAGAGGCTTTGAGGCATTTTAGGAAATGTTTCCCTTCTTCTTGATGTGTGTCGTTCTATAGGATTAAGGTAAGGTTTTCCCCTAATGAATGTTCTTTGCTATGCTAGATCATGCCTATCCCAAAAGGAAGAAGAGCTCGTACACCTAAAGAACAACCAGCTCATGAAGAGTTTCGGGATGGTATTTCCATGTTAGCGCAAGCTATGACTAATCAAATCAACCAAGGGGCTCAAGCCCCTTATGCTCATACTCTGGCATATAGGGTAAGAGATTTCATGAGGAAGAACCCATCGGAGTTCCATGGGTCTAAAATGGATAAGGACCCTGAAGAACTTATTGATGAGGTGTACAAAGTGTTGTCTTTCATTGGTGTTAGATCAGAGGAGAAGGCAGAGTTTGCGGCTTACCAACTCAAGGGGATGGACCAAATATGGTTTACTCAATGAAAGGATGAGAAGGGGAACAATAATATGATACTTTGGAAGGAGTTTAAGGCGGCATTTCTCAACCTGTTCTTCCCTCTTGAGCTAAGGGAGGCCAAAATGATGGAGTTCATGAATTTGAAACAAGGTTCCATGATGTGAAGGAATATGCCCTCAAGTTCAACCAACTCTCTAAATATGCTCCACAATTGGTAGCCGAGCCAAGGTTTATAATAAACAAGTTTGTGATGGGTGTATCCAATTTGGTGAATGAGGATTGTCGTCCCGCCAGGTCTAGAATAAACAAGTTTGTGATGGGTGTATCCGATTTGGTGAATGAGGAGTGTCGTCCCGCCATAATGATTGGCGATACAGACTTATCTCGCCTAATGACTTATGTCAAACAATTGGAAGGGGGAAAGTTAGGAAAAAGAAGAAGCAGTGAAGCCAAGAGGGCTAGTTTTGAAGGAAGGTTCCAAAGTCTCAAGGATGGCCGATTTCATCAAAGCCAAGGGTCTTCAAATGCTCCTAATAGAAGGTTTTCTAATGACAACCCAAGGAGATGGTGGTGTGGTGCCTAATACTATGTGCCAAAAATGTGTTAGAGGTCACAATATCCCATGTTTAAAGGATACTAATGCTTGTTATCGGTGTGGTGAAGTGGGACATAAGGTGATGGATAGTCCTCGTAATCAATACAAGGGTGGAGGTGTTTGTCCACAAGGCCGGAGTTTGGATTCATCTTGTTCGGAGGTTAGTGGAGAAATATAGGGAAAGAAAGAAGGGCCTTCATATGGCGTTCATTTATCTCGAGAAGGCATATGACAAAGTCCCAAGGGATGTCTTATGGAGGTGTCTAGAGGTGAAAGGTATCCCAGTGGCATATATCAGGCGATTAAGGACATGTACGATGGAGCCAAAACTCAGGTAAGAATGGTGGGAGGAGACTCCGAGTATTTTCCTATTGAGATAGGACTCCATCAAGGAACTATGTTGAGCCCTTTCTTGTTTGCCTTAGTGATGGATGAGTTGACACGATGCACCATAGTTTATGGTATTTGCAGATGACATAGTACTAATTGATGAGACTCGGACTAAAGTTTATAATAGGTTGGAGGCCTGGAGACACGCTTTGGAGTCCAAAGGATTCAAATTGAGCAGGACCAAAATTGAGTACTTGGAGTGCAACTTTAGTGTTGAGAGGGACGTAGCAAACGTTGATATGATGCTTGCAACTCAACCTATCCCCAAGAGGGATAACTTTAAGTATCTGGGGTCCATCATCCAGAGTAGTGGCGATATCGATAATGATGTCACACATCGTATTGGGGAAGCATGGACTAAATGGAGGCTTGCTTCGAGAGTATTGTGTGACAAGAAGATACCACATAAACTCAAAAGTAAGTTTTATAGAGTGGTGGTCAGACTGTTGTTGTTGTATGGGGTAGAGTGTTGGCCAATTAAAAAGGCACATGTTCAGAAGATGCATGTCGCAGAGATGAGGATGCTGAGATGGATGTGTGGCCATACCAGGAGTGACAAGGTTAGGAATGAGACCATTCGGGAGAAGCTAGAGGTGGCCTCGGTGGCCGAAAAGATAAGGGAAGTGAGACTGCTATGGTTTGGACATGTTAGAGAAGGAATACTGATGCTCCTGTTAGGAGGTGCGAGAGGTTGGCTTTGGGAGCTACAGAGAGGGGTAGAGGTAGACCGAAGAAGTATTGGGGGGATGTAATTAGACATGATATGGCAAAACTTGATCTCACTGAAGACATGACCTTAGATAAAAAGAAATGGAGGCCGTTAATTAAGTTAGGTGGATGCATGTCCTTGGGGTATAGAAGGGTTATCATGTGCTCTCATTATCTGTCGTGATATGTGTTAGTTTTATCATATTTACTTACTGCCAGTTGCTATTCATTATTAGTCGCTCTTTTTTGTTCACTGTCCTCCCCTTTTTGTCATATCTAGTTCTTTCTGCTTATGGGTTTTGAGATGAGGGTCCACAGGAAATAGCCTCTCTACTTCTATGAGGTAGTGGTAAGGTTTGTGTACATTCTACCCTCCCTAGACCCCACTTGTGGGATTTTACTGGGTATGTTGTTGTTGTTGTTGGATATGATGGATTTTGGTGTCATTCTTGGGATGGATTGGTTGCATGCATATTATGCCTCTATTAATTGTAGAACTCGTAGAGTCAATGGTAGATTTATTTCTTCCATTAAATCCCAAAGGTTGATTTCTAAGGTAATGTCTCTATCATCTTGTAAGGGTTAGGGATGTTGAGTCCAAAGTCCTTCCTAAAGAGTTGATTCTAGTGGTAAATGAGATCCTTGATGTCTTTCCTAATGAGCTTCCAGTGTTCCACCCGAAAGAGAAATAGATTTTGGCATAGACTACCTTCCTGATACTCAACCCATTTATTCCCCCTTACCATATGGCCCCGCAGAGTTAAAGTAGTTGAAAAAGTAGTTGAGGAATTACTTGGATAAGGGTTTTATTAGGCCTAGCCAATCATCTTGGGGTGCACCAGTGTTGTTTGTTAAGAAGAAGGATGGTTCTCTTAGAATGTGCATTGATTACCGGCAACTTAATAGAGTCACCATCTAGAATAAGTACCCTCTACCAAGGACTGATGATTTTTTTGACCAACTTCAAGGGGCTAGTAAATTCTTTAAGATTAATCTTCAGTCTGGTTATCACCAAGTGAAGGTAAGGGAGTATGACATTCCCAAGACGGCCTTCGGGACTAGGTATGGGCAATATGAATTCATGGTTATGTCTTTTGGGTTGACCAATGCACCGTCTATCTTCATGGATCTTATGAATACGGTCTTTAAACCCTACCTTAATTTGTTTGTGGTGGTATTCATTGATGATATCTTGATCTATTTCCATGTGAGGAGGATCATGTGGCTCACTTGAGGGTAGTGATACAAATCTTGAGGGAGGAGAAGTTGTATGCAAAGAATGAAAAATGTGACTTTTTGTTGAAAAAGGTTGCCTTTCTAGGTCATGTGGTGTCGGGTGATGGTATAAAGGTGGATCCTAAGAAAACGGAGGCAATTATAAATTTCCTAGACATTTGACTCTATCGGACATTAGAAGCATCTTGGGATTAGCGGGTTACTACCAAAGGTTTGTGAATGGATTCTCTTCTATTGCTTTTCCTATGACTAAGTTGACTCAAAAGAAGGCTAAATTTGTGTGGATCGGTGAGTGTGAAAGGAGTTTCTAAACTTTGAAGGTAAGCTTGTCTCCGCTCTTATCTTGTCACTACGGGAAGGGTTAGAAGGGTTTGTTGTGTATTGTGATGCCTCAAGAATTGGTTTGGGTTGTGCATTGATGTAAAATAGTAAGGTGATAGCCTATGCTTCTAGACAACTTAAGGTGCATGAAAAGAATTATCCTACCCATGATCTTGAATTGGCCGCCATGATATTTGCTATGAAAATTTGGCTTCATTACTTGTATGGGGTGCCTGATGATATGTTCACCAATCATAAGAGCCTCCGATATGTGTTCACTCAAAAAGATCTTAACTTGAGATAAAGAAGGTGGTTAGAGCGCCTTAAGGATTATGATATGAGTGTGCATTATCATCTCGATAAGGCTAATATTGTGGCCGATGCTTTGAGTAGGGTGTTTATGGGTAGCCTAGCTCATGTTGATGGTGGTGGCAAAGAGGTGGCTAGGGAGGTCCATCGATTGGCTAGATTGGGAGTTAGGTTGGAGGAGGTTGATAATGGTGGTGTAGTGGCGGTTGATGGTTTTAATTTTCAGTGGTTGAGGAGGTAAAGGCAAAGCAAGATCTTGACCCTGCCTTGTTAGAGTTGAAGACCCTGGTGAGAGATGGTAAGGTTGAGGGTTTCTCCCAAGAGGGAGATGGTGCCATTAGATACCAAGGAAGATTGTGTCCCTAATGTTGAGGACTTGAGGAGGTTGATTCTTGATGAGGGTCATAATTTTTCCTATTCCATTCACCCCAATTCCATAAAGATGTATAGAGATTTGAGGAATGCATTTTGGTGGCATGGTATGAAGAAAGACGTTGCTAAGTTTGTGTCCGGTTGCCATAATTGCCAAAATGTTAAAGCCGAGCATCAAAGGTCGGGTGGTCTACCCCAGGATATTGAGATTCCTACTTAGAAGTGGGAGGAAATCAACACGAATTTTGTGGTTAGGTTGCTTAAGACTAGAAAGGATTTTTATTCTATTTGGGTTGTGGTTGATAGAATGACAAAGTTGGCTCATTTACTTCCTGTTAAGTCTAATTATGTGGCCGAAGAGTATGCTAGATTATACATTCATGAGTTGGTTAGATTACATGGGGTGCGTTTATCTATCATTTCAGATCATGGTTCTCAATTCACTTCACACTTTTGGAGGTCCTTCCAAAGGTCTTGGGTACCCAGGTTAGGCTTATTACGACCTTTCACCCTCAAATGGATGGCCAAGTCGAACAAACTATCCAAACTCTTTAGGATATGCTTAGAGCTTATGTATTGGAGTTTAAGGGTAGTTGGGATGACCATCTTCCATTAATTGAATTTTCTTATAATAATAGCTATTATGCAAGCATTGGTATGGCTCCTTTTGAGGCCCTTTATGGTAGATGTTATGGATCACCGATTGGGTGGTCTGAAGTAGGGAAAGATGCTTTGTTGGGTCTGGATTTGGTTATGGAGGCCTTAGAGAAAGTGAGGTTGAAAACAACCCAAAGTCGTCAAAGATTCTATGCCGATGTGCTGAGAAGGGATCTTGAAATTAAGGTTGGTGATTGGGTCTATTTGAAGGTTTCACTAATAAGGGGTGTGGTTCGTTTTGGTGAAAAGGGTAAATTGAGCCAAGTTCATGGTTCCTTATAGGGTAGTGAGGAAGATTTGTAAGGTGGCCTATGAGTTGGAGTTGCCTAGTGAAATGGACTTGGTTCATCCGGTCTTCCATGTTCTATGTTGAGGAAGTGTGTGGGTGACCCAAATGCTATTATGCAATTGGATGTTGTTGGTATTATTGAAGACAACTTGACTTATGAAGAGGTTTTAGTAGCAATTTTAGATAGAAAAGTGAAGAGGTTGAGGAAAAAGGATGTAGCCTCAATTAAGGTCCTTTAGAGGAATCAACAAGTTGAAAGTGCCACATGGGAAGCCGAAGCGGACATGCAAAAGTGATATACCTATCTCTTCCATTATACTCAAGACTAAGGTACTAATCTAAGTCCCCTACATGATTTCAAGTCTTAAAGTTCAACCCTCATGTCATTTGTATACATTCATGTTTAAAATTGACAAGTTCATGGAGATTTTGACACTAATGTTGAGATATTTGAAATGATGTTTAAGTACATTGTTGCATTCTTGTGTGAACTGAAATTATCTTGCTTACTTCTCTTATATACATCTCTTTAACATTTGGGGACGAATGTTCCCAAAGGGAAAGATATTGAAACGACCCCAAAAAGTGCCTGAAAATGTTCCTCAAAAGTGTCCAAAATCGTAATCTCTATATATCTCAAATCTGTACATGATATCGAAAATCCAACTTCATTTTCATGATCAGGGGGCAAAATTGAGTGGAAAATGGGTATAACCTCGATTTTAGAGTAACCGTATCAAAATTTGATTTTTCAAAATTTGCGATTTCCATAGACGATTCGCACCTCTAGTGCAACGCGGCTAAGGAGCGGACCAGTGTTAAAATTGCTTCAATTTTCCTATTTGGTGCAAGGCCTTTAGGTCTTGGGCCTAAGCCCTCCCATGCATAAAAACACTATACTTAGTCATATTTCAACTCCATATTACATAAGACATTCCCCAAAACTCTCTCCAATACTTATATGTCACCCAAAATTCAAGTGTCCCAATCTCATTCCGGATTAAGGTTTCATTTAAGCTTCAAATTCTCATTCAAATCTTCATGAAGGAAATCTCCAAAGTTGAGGTATGTGGGTTTCAACCATTGGGTACTTTCACCCATAGTGCCCAATCTTCTTTTTTATGTAAATTGCATGTTTTCAAGTTGATTTATCTATGGGTATTTCTTACTATGAATTTGATTATCAACTATGTTGGGGTTTTATGAAGTGTCGGCTGTTTAAGCATATTTTAAATCTATGTTCTATGATGAGATTTGATGAGGAGTTTTAATGTATCTTGCATGAGGGTGTTACCAAGAGTTGGTGGGTTAATTACAAAGTTTTCTCACATGATTTCACTCTTGAATTTCATGATTTTGAACTAGCATTACACACCCACCAAGTGTTTGATAAAATGT
>JAOTQR010077333.1:0-12248 GCA_025774065.1 Solanum ossicruentum | reverse complement strand
GTTCCCAGGAAACAACCTCTCTACTTTTATGGTAGTGGTAAGGTCTGCGTACATTCTACCCTCCCCAGACCCCACTTATAAAATTTTACTGGGTATGTTGTTGTTGTTGTATTACTTATATGGTATATATTATGAGGTCTTCACTGATCATAGAAGCCTTCAGTATATATTTAGTGAAAGGGATCTAAATTTGAGGCAGCGTAGATGGATGGAGTTGCTAAAGGACTACGATTTGATCATCCTATATCATCCGGGGAAGGTGAATATTGTGGCGGATGCCTTGAGTAGGAAGACTTCTAGCATGGGGAGTCTAGCCACCATTCGAGTGGAGGAGCGACCTTTAGGCATGGATGTTCAGCGTCTAGCTAATGACCTAGTCAGGTTACAACTTTCTGATAAGGGTGGCTTACTCGCTTTCTTTGAGGCTCGTTCTTCCTTGATGGACCAGATTCGAGCGCGTCAATTTGAGGACGAGAAGTTATGTCTCATCAGAGACAAAGTGACCAGAGGAGAGGCTAAGGAAGCAATGCTTGATCTTGATGGTGTTTTAAGGATTAGAGGTTGAGTCTATGTGCCTAAGATAGGTGATTTGATGAGATTGATTCTTGAGGAGGCTCAATGTACTCGTTATTCCATTCATCTAGGAGCAGCGAAAATGTATCATGACCTGAGTCAGCACTATTGGTGGTGTGGCATGAAAAAGGATATTTCAGAGTTTGTGGCTAAGTGTTTGACTCGTCAGCAGGTTAAGTGTGAGCACCAGCATCCTGAAGGTGAGTTTCAGAGGATTCCCATTCCTACATGGAAGTGGCAGCGAATCACTATGGATTTTGTGGTGGGTTTGCCCACTACTGTAGGCGGTTATGACTCTACTTGGATGGTCGTGAATCGATTGGCTAAGTCTGCCCATTTCATTCCAGTCAAGGTCAAGTATATAACGGAGAAGTTAGCTGAGCTTTACATTAGTCAGATAGTTAGATTGCATGGTGTGCCCGTTTCTATCATTTTTTATTGTGGTTCACTCTTCACTTCATATTTTTGGAGGGCCTTGCAGCATGGTCTGGGTACCCATCTGGATATGAGCTCAGTCTTTCACCCTCAGACAGATGGATAGTCTGAGTGAACTACTCAGGTACTTTCTTTTACCCTATGTTTGAGGACGGATATGATTTTAGTGGTGGATAATGTAATGACCCGTTAGGTCATTTTGAGAATTAGTGCTCTTGATTCCCTATAAGTTTTATCTTGAAATAATTTAAATGGGTATTTTAGACTATTCAATAACTATGGTAACTTAGTTTATGGGTAAATCTAGATATTAATATAAGCGGTGGATTAAATGTTAATTTAGTTAAAATTCTACACCTAATAATAATAATTTGAGCTAAATAGGGTAAAGATTGTCCTTGGAGTCAGAGCATGAGGAAACCCATATTTTGGTGGCGATCATCCTAGAGAATTGAGGTAAGTATTTCTATTTCAGGAGAATAAATTGCAAGTTTGAGGGTTATTGTTGTTTCTTGGATTTGTTAATCACTAATCTTAAGTATGGGTGTAATTTTCTCATACCAATATGCTTCCCAGAGAATGCTCCAGTGATTGGCTTCATGTGATTGTAGTAAGTGACTTGTTTAGAAGTTTGTAAAATTGTTTGCAATTTGTACGTGGAAGGCATGTCATGGTTGAATTTCTCTTTTGTCTTATTATAGTCACATATAGGAACTAATGGATTGGAAAACTTTACATGAAAATTAGGAACCTTTACATGTAATCAAGAACTTTCTTTCTATGTATGATATAATATATGCAGGGCATACTATTCTGCGCAGTGGTTGGTCCCTAATTTCAATAGTATTTGAATATGTATATATGAATAAAAAGTAAGATGCTGCTGATGGGAAATTAAGGACTTTGATGCAATGTTAAGGTTTCAAACAAAAACAATGACGGCACATTCTGGGAATTTGGGGGCAGCATATTGTGAAAATTTTATTTGGGGGTTTGATTAAGGCTCAATCCTATACTTGAAATTTAGGAACTTGACTATAGAATTGGTTAGTTTTGGGGTCTAAGCTAGACGTATAGTAACATAGGTGTTGTTTGTTTCAAAATTTAAATGTGAATTGTTATTAGATTAGATCGTGGTGTTTCGTCTTCCATTCGGAAGGGAAAGACTAAAGTGCTTGATTGATTGTCTTTGGCTAAGGCAAGTGAATTTCTTAACCTTTGTTAAGTATATAGAATCTTGTACTTCTTGAGTGAGGTTTTAAGAACAATTTATGTAGGCTTTGATTGAAATACTTTGAATTGGGTAATTATCCAATGACATACTTGACTTGTGAATTAATGATGGAGATTACTATATGTGAAATAGTGATTGTTTGTTATTCATATCAACGTGATACTTACTTTTAGATATGAATGTTGTTAAGGTTGTCATGGTATTAAGATATATGAGTTTGCATGGGCATTTTGCATAATTTATTTCCATGAACATGATTATTGTGCATTTACTATGTGTTTGCTGGATGATCCAAGGAAAGAAATGCAAAGCCGAAGGAAAATGGTTCTGACTAATTAAAAAGAATGAGAATTAAAGAGGTTACTATGATTCGAGGGATGTGTCGAGCGCCGCGACGGATACATGGTCCATGTGTGGCCCCCATGTGTTCTGACTGAGGCATGTTTATGATCAGCGGATGTGTATCGTAGGACAGACATGCATCATTCTACGTGACATTACATCGCATTGCATTACACTCACGGGATTCATTTTCATCCCATAATACTCTGGCATGTTATGATTATATGAAGTGTTATTGAGATTGGTCATTCATTATATCAATGACTTGTTTATGTCTTTACATGATTAGTTTTGGTATTGATTTAATGACACTTGATGAATTAGCGAGAATTTGCTAAGTTGTAGAGTTTTCCTCTATGACTTGAAAGTGGGATAAATGAGGATTATACTATCATAGGCTTTGATCATAAAACTTTCGGATGGTATGATTGTGAAGGTTATGAGTTAGGTTGTAGTTGTGGGGTTTGGTTGGAGTGTTGGAGGTATCGGTATTCTATATTACTTAATTTTGTGTCTATTAGTTTACTTGCTGGGTACCGCATGTTTGGTACTCACTCCTTGCTACAACACTTTTTGTAGGTTACGAGCCGGGATTGTCGTCATACTCTTTACTCTTCCTTGTCCATGGCTTCCTCTGGAGATTGTGAGAGGTATTTGTTTGTCATCTCGGCTGACTTCTTGCTCCTATTTATGATTTTATTCTATTTTAGAGACAATGTCATTAGATACTTGTGTTTTTCTTTCGAACCCATTATAATACATTAGAAGCTTGGCCACGTGACAACCAGATTTTGGGGGTTTTAATCAAGTTGACTCATTACCCATAATTGAACTTTCACTTTTATTATGATTCCGCATTTTTAATGTTATAGCTGGGTTGTAGGCTGACTTATCTTGGTGGGATAAGACAAGTGCCATCACCCTCATTTTTAGGTCGTGACACCACCTTTTCTAGCATTCCCTCCTATGTGGTGGGTTATATTAAGATTCTCGAGAGAGTCACCAAAAACATCAACAAGCTTACTCGTATTTCCTCTAGGCCTCCACGGAGTAAAAAAAGAGGATACATCTAATTAAGTGGGAAAATGTTACCAAGCCAAAAGGCTTAGGCGTCCTAGGGCTGCAGAAGGCCATAGTTAGAAATAAAGCCATCATTAGTGGTCTAGCTTGGAGGCTTACTTAGCCCTCGGACAGCCTTTGGAGCACCCTTTTCACAAAGAAATATAAGAGCCTACACATGGAGACTTCGGGTAGGCGAGTTGTCTCACGTACTTGGAAAGGAGTTCAAGAAGGGTAGAAGGACATTGCTAGAGCTTTATGGTGGGTCGTCCGTAATGGGTCCCAAGTTAACTTCCTTCTGGATTAATGGATCCCATACCACCTTCCCATCCGAAGCTGCATTGAGGGCCCTCTCACAAGGGAAGACATGACCCACTCTGTTGTAGAAATTAGAAGGAATGGGGCCTGAGATTAGGATAAGCTCTCTATATCCCTGTCGGCAGAACTGAGGCAAATTGTAGAGGACACTATCATGAAGGACCATGCATAAACCAAAGATAAACGTATTTGGGGGCTAATTGGCAAAGGTAATTTTACTACCGCCTCGGTCTATAGCTATATTGTAGGCAACTTGGAGGGGGTCAATATTCAGACAATTGACAGGGAGATGAAAAACCTTGTCAAAAAAGTCTAGTTGGCTGAGATTCCTAACAAGTTGAAGATCTTCCTCTGGACCCTCATTCATAAAAAACTGAATTGCAACCACAGACTTGCCAGCATTGGCATGACTGTTTCTCCATTATGTGGTATATGTGGTCATTCCACCGAGGACATAAATCACATCCTTTTCCATTGCACCATTGCAACCGCATTTTGGGACAAAGGGTATAGCATCAGACCCATCTTAAGCCCCCAAGATAGAATGGGCTGCAATATAGACAATTGGATGATGTACTAGCAATGGGCAAAAGGTGAAATAGTACAGGCCAATGTTAAATGGGGAACTTTCTACCCATTTTGTCTTTGACACTTATGGTGTACTAGAAATTCCAATGAGTTCAACCATAAATGTGACCAAGTCACCTACGAGGAGATGATACGAAGAGCAACAAAATTTGTTGCTTTGGTAGGTAAGAATAGGGTCCCGTATGCTATAAATGCTGAGAAAATATTTGTGAAATGGGACAAACCGAAGCCAATATACATAAAGCTTAACACTGATGGGGCAGTGCATGGGGCCACGGGTACTGGGGGAGTTGTGGGAACTTTTAGAGATGAAAATGGCAATTGGGTCATGGATTACCTTGGATCCCTGGCACTGACCAATCCATTGGAAGCAGAATTAAGAGCAATACGAAGCGGGCTCCAATTAGCAAGCCGACATGAATTTACCAAGCTACAGATTGAGACAGACTCGATAGAGGCCTTGGAAAGCGTCACAACAGGTAACTCTATTTATGATAATTTGATTTTTGACTGCAGGTATATATTGGGCAAGCTGGAGAGTTGGGAGCTGCAGCATATATACCAAGAGAAGAATTGACCAGCTGACGCGCTGGCCAAAGAAAGGCGACAGCAGAGGCTAAGGGAAAATATGAAAGTTTTTGTCATTCCTCCTTTATTCGTATAGACTCTGTTAACTACGGATAACTCATGAATTAGTTATTCTAGTAGAAAAACTTTATCTACTAGCCCCTATACTGGCCAGGATATGGCCTCTAATTGTTATTACTCTATTGTAAACTGTTTTGCCGAGGGGCATAGGCAGAATACAATCTTGCTGATAAAAAAAAGAGTAATTATTTTGTCGTCATGAAACAAACGTAAAATTTATGTCTAATATGTTATTTTTTCAGATTTGATCAATAAAATTATAGTGAATATGTTATTGTTACCGTTGTGCTTATATGAATGCTTTAAGGATCTTAAAATATAATTATTTTCCTCTGTTCATGTTTATTTGTTCAATATTAACTTGGTACATCTCTTAAGGAGTAATAAATAGAATGACATTTTTTACTATATTACTCTGGAATATAAATAAATAAATATTTTGAAAAATGTATTTGCAAATATGAATAGTTGATAATAAAGATAATTTAGAAACTAAGTGCTAAATTATCTTCTTTTTTTTCAATTGAACAGATAATAGACATTTATTTTTGATATAGTGAACAAGTAAAAATAAACAGAGGAGGGAGTAGTGTATACAAATATTTTTTCTTTGCTCTAGAATGATAATTTTCCGCTGTAGCATTATCTTTTTAAAAAATTGTTTATCATTCAAAGTTGATATTTTTTTTGAAGTTTGACTGATTTGAGTTTTTCCTACGTTATGATTTAAAGATACTTTGAAGATGAAGTAAAGTCACAAGAACCCTTTTGCATAAAGTAGGAAGAAAATCTTATGTGATACCCCATAACTCTATCCTTACATATACCTATCTTTCAAGCCTCACTCTTATATGTGGGAAGTGTATTAGGGTCATAAGAGACCTCTAGTACTTAGTCGAGTTCAAAACTTTTCTATAAATTGAGTTTCTAGTCTTACATTATGTAAGGTCAACTTTAAATGATCATAACTCTTAGCACACAAAGAATCAGATGTCTCATGGCCTATAAAACGAAATCCCATTGAATTAGCTTTCTAACGCAACTGGTTTCACCTCATTTGGAGTTTGGAGTCAAAAGTTATGATCATTTATTGGAGACTGCCAGATGCAAAGTTGTTCTACGAAACTCTTTTATGGGTTGTAGAATGAAGTACGACCCATCTGCTAAATCGTTGGAAAAAGTCCTGAAACTTCAATTTTTGGTCCCAAATTCTAAGGAACAATCTACGGGTCATAGAACCTTCTACAGGCCATAGATTGGGATTGTGAAAGTGATCCAGAGACCTCGAAAATTGTCCAAAAGTTTATGGAAGGGTCCTTACGGGCCGTAGAAACTTCTACAGGAATAGTTGGTCTCGTAGACGACTCGATTAGCAATTTTAAAAAAGGGGTATTTTCTCAACCTTTAAGCCTAAACTTGTCAGTTCGCACCTAATTAAACACCTAAAACGTATTTTTCATATCATTAACGTTCAAACACTCTCCAAAACTCATAGTTTTAAAGGGGCAAAGGCTAGGACTTTCAAGAACCTTCTCCAATTTCTTCAAGAAACTAAAATCTTCCAATATTATTTTACCATCAGACAAATACTAGTTTCTCCAAGTATCAAGTTTATTAGTGGGTAACTAGATTTCTTCATTATGAATGATTGTTCTTGTTTATGCTATTCTTGAAGAAAATCATGAGATTTATCAAAATTTTCTACTAAATTGAGGTTTCAAGTTGAGATACTACTTTTAATTGCTAAACTAGTTAAATTCTAAAGTTACAATGAAAATCTATGAATTTTCAATTCTTACTTCAAACATAAGAAAAACATTAGCATAAGTATTTCATGAACAATGAAGCATGAAACCTATGTTTTTAGACAATTGAGAAAAGTTTTAAAAAAACTAAAATTGGAATAAGTCCCAAAAGATTAACAAGGCATTTTGAGAATTCTTACTCTTAAAGTTATGAGAATTATTTATTTTAAGAGTAATATTGAGCATCGATATGAGTGAGAGTAATAATAACTTGAACTCATAACCTATGTAGACGGTGTAGGATAGGATTGTATCAAAAGTATAACTCCTCAATGGTCCAATTTTGGGATGGATCCACTCCTCTGGTTTTCGTCCTTTACCTTGGCAAAGTATGAGATGTTTTGACAGCGTGGGCAAGACATTGTATCATCACGAAACTCATAGTGATGGTTGTCGGTTAGAGAAACTCCCAAAGCTAAAGTAATCTAGTTGTTACATATAAAGTTTCAGCATGTGTTTTTACTTTTATTATGCACTTAATTTAGTACTTATGATATACCTAGTTTGAGACATGTTTTAGTTATTTTGAGTATACTGCCTTATCCTAAGTTCTCGATTTTGGCTATTTTACATACCTAATGCTATTTTACATACCTAACATTCCACATGCTGAAGTCCTTTGGACCTACATCATCTTATGATGCAGCCGCAGGTGACAGAGTTCCTCAGCAAACACTCCATTGAGGACTAACTATTCATTCAGCTATTGGTGAGGCCTCTTACCAGTCAGAGGCTTTGGAGTCTTTATCTATGTTCTTAGCATTCCCTTTCAGTTATGGTTACCATGGTCCTGTCACGGTAGTTATTTCAGATTATTCTAATTAGAGGTTCCATGGACTATAAGACAAGAGTTTCAATTCTTATTTTCAGTCGTTGTTGGTATGTTTCCCTTGTTTAGTTGTTCAAACTATTGCTTTCTCTCAGCACATTATATCTAGGTCTATTATTTATTATTTAAGTCTTCCAAAGAGTAAAGCAGCCAAGCCAAGTAGTTCGTTTGGGACCAGAAATGGTTCTGGATACCGACCATATCCAGGGTGTGAACTTGGGGCGTGACACCTTAGGGGCACATAGAAGAACAATTTCATGCTTTAGGTTAGCCTTACATGCCTAAAAAATTGAATTGTAATTGAAATTTGAAAAACACTAGCTTTCTTGGAGAAAATCTTGAATCTTGGAACTTTGATGCTTGTTCTTGAGTTGTGGAAGAACTTGGAAAGACATTGGTTGAAGAACTACTCTTTGATAATTGAATTTTTTACTCAAATGCTTTAGAGTTCTTGATGAAGAACCCTAATTCTTGAAGAAAAAGAATAAAGAAATCCTTTCTTAAATTTTTTGAACACATTTTCTTAAATCCCTACATTATGATTTAAGATTTCTCGTAGAAATTCATGAATAGATAAAGAAATTTGGGTTGGAAAACTTGAAATTTGTGGAGACAACTTACCTTGATGATGAATCTTGAAAGATAACCCCTCGATGAGTTTCTTGATGATTCTTGCGCCTTCAAGTTTAAGAGTGAAGGAGGGGGTTTTACTAATGAAAAACTAACGTTCTATACATTTTGGGACATTAAAATAATCGCCCAAAGTTTATAGGACAAAAGTGTCCTAAAAAGTAATAAAGGGATGCCATTGAACTTAGGCAAAAGATTTTGTGTAAGCTCTGCGTCATGGAGCTATCACGGACTTAAGCCAGCTCTGCACATCTCAATAAAATGATCATAACTTCTTACTTCAAACTTAGATTGACGCAATCTTAGTGGTATTGGAAAGAAGACTTAAAGTCCTTTAATTCGAGAGATTGTAGGACACCTCACTCTATATATTCTAAGAGATATGGTCATTTCAAGTTAGCCCTTCTATGAATTCATACGAAAACTTAGTCGATAGAAATTCTTTGGACTAGGTTTGGTGTAAGAGATCCCTTATGACCCTAAATCATGTATAATACAATTAAAATACTTAAAACTTAATCCTAATATATATATACAATTTGAACTCATTGGACCGCCTAGTTTCTTTATAAAATCTTACATCAAAACTCAATCGTTAAGGAATCTTTTAACCCAACTTTGTGCTAAAGGGTTCTTGTACCTTACTTCACCTTCAAATCTAGTTTTTTCATAGCAGAGTTTCAAGAAAAAAGAATCAAAAATTTTAAAAAAGTATTTCCTAATTCTTCTTCTTCGATAATTAACATTTTTCATCGAGAACTCTAAAGCTTTTAAGCCAAAATTTTAAGAATCAAAGAGAAGCCCTTCAACCAATGTCTTTCCAAGTTTTACTACAAATAAAAACTATATAAGAGAATCATGAACAAGTATCAACGTTCCAAGATTAGAGATTTTCTCCAAGAAAGCTAGTGTTCTTCAAATTTCGATTGTAATGTCGACTTTCTAAGCATGTAACGCTAATCTAAAGCATATTGTTCTTTCATATGCCCCAAAGATTTGTGATAGGTAGATTATGAAGGAATTGAATCTCTATGAAGATTTTCTTGAGTGTTTTCTTGAATAATATGTATTCTATTTAATATTTCATAATAAATGTTTATGAACTTGTTTCTTAACAAATTATTTGAACTCATATTTTGAGTATAAACTCTAGATATTATTTGATTAAAATTTGTATGAATGAACTTAGTGGTTGAGTCTAGAGCCTTGACATGATTAATATTCATTGTGATTGTGATGTAAGCATGATAATAGTGTTGATAGAATTGGATAGTCCTATGAGTCCTCATAAATTGAACTCAAATGATTGGTCTAAATTAATAGTTCTCTTAAATGACTATCTAAACAACTCTTGAAAGATGTGATGCGGATAGATTGGATGGTTGATAGGCTGAAAGGCTTGACTGTGAAAGAACTAATGAACTGATAAGAGTCCATATGAGACTTATTGATTGGTTAGATTGTGATTGATTGTTTTATGAGCATTGAGTCTTGAGAGGAGCATCAAGCACCAAATAGATTAAGAGTGAGTAACCCTCAAGCTCCATAACTATGAGTCAAATGTATGAGTAGATTATATTGTTAAGTCGGTTGCTTTCCTGTTTTTATTATCCTGAAATAATAGGACTTGAGTAATTGTTGGATCTTGATTGTGAGTCGTTCTTTACCTTGACAAAATATTGAATGGTTGTGGCAACATCAATGAGATTGTTGTACGATCATTGGCTCATAAGTGATTGTTGTCATATAAGAGAAACTCTCATATTGGTCTTGATAATACTCTGATTAGATTGGATTGTGTGCAATTGGGCTCTGTCTAAATCATATTTTTACTTTATACTTATGATATTTTGATTGAGTTTCTTATCTTTCTGAGTTAAGTTGAGCTGAGTACCCCTGAGTTGAATATCATTGGTCATGTTCTTTTACTTTCCAGCTATTTTACATACTCATACATTTCACGTACTGACGTCCATTTGGGCCTGCATCTTTTAATGATGCGGAGACAAGTACTAGAGATCATCAACATGCGCTTCATTGATGATCTTATCTACATTCAACTTATTAGTGAGTCCTTCCCTGCATTTGGAGGATATCATTTTAGAGTCTCTGAGTTAGCATTTTATTTTGATCTGAGGTAGTCATGAACACATCATTGGCACCATCTAGATAGTAGTGGTAAAGGTTTTATAGACTAGATAGTCATTGATTGATGTTGAGAACCTTATATCTTGATTTGTTCCTATTATAATATTCTTGTGCTACAGATTTGGAGTTTGATTTGTTTTTCTATGACCTTTCTTTATTGAGTTAGATCATTGATTGGATTTGCCTATCTTATTGTCTTTTCATTTTAAATCTTTCGCTGATTTAAATAAATAAATTGATGTGTGATCAGGTTAAGTCCTTCGCTTGGAATTCAATAATGATTTTCAAGTGTCGGTCATGTCAAAAGTATCCTATCGAAACGTGACACGTATGTGGAAAAAAAATTTAACCAGAAACACTATAAAAAGTCTCATTAAATTCTATAAAATGCAATACTAAAAATTGTATTTAACACTTGAAATTAGTATAAAATGCAATACTAAAAATTGTATTTAATACTTGGAGGGGTAGATTTTGTAACTATACTTAATTTAAAAAAAAATCTTTTTAATTTAATGACCTTTTCTTAACTAAATACTTAAGAAATTTAACATTAGTTTTTTCTTTTATAAACCAGTATAATTTTAAATATGTACTCCCTTCAAATTATTTTACTTATCACATTTTCTATTTACACAATGTTTAAAAACTTATATATTTTGACTATTGTATTCTTATTTATTTGATTATTTAAAACGGTATTCTCTCTTCAATACATATTATGTCTTTAATTTCTTTTAATAAATTAAAAAAACTAATTTAAGCAATCACAAGATTAGAGTATATATACATATTTTTCGATTTTATTCTTTTTATAACTAGTTAATATTTAATACTTTCAAGAATAATTATTATTAAGAACAAAATAGAAAGATGTTATTCAATTGTATTTTAATTTTTCGAAATGATCATTATTTTTGTAATCATCCCATTTTAGTACGGACTATGAGTAAAATGATCGGCAGTAATTTGAATTAAATTCTCCTTTTTATAGCACATTGTTTATTTATTTAACATTAATAAAGAAAATTAATGCTCTTTTTTCTTTGTAAAAAAAAATTGTAAGGCTTTCAACAATGAGACGGTAAATGCTAGTTACTAACTCCATAATTTCATTTCATTTCAAAATAAATATCGTTGTAAATTATTTTTATATTTATTTTTAAAAAAAAAGACATTATTTACTTAGTTATATCTACTTGTTAAATGTCTTTTTCAGAATTACGTACTAATAAAAAAAGTAGTTCTTGGATATAACTAAAATACTCACTAATTATTATCTTAAATTTTTAAAGAGATAACTTATTTTACTAACAACAACATTACCCCAATGCCTTAAAAGGCTCCCGCCCATTGCGCGGTAAGGGGATGTACGCAGCCTGACCCCTATGTTTTTTTAAGCATAGAGCGACTGTTTCCGAATGACCCATGATGAGCGTCAAAAGTTGCATTGACTAATTGCTACTTCACAATTGAAAAAAACGCAAACAGTTTAAAGAGTCATTTTGTTTTATTCCATCATACCCCATAGCCAAAGAAATAGTGAATCTTTGACTCTATCCAAGACTGAGATAACTTATTTTTACTAAATGACACTAATTTTGAGATTAAAGAAGTGGTTTATATCATTAATCAAACC
>JAOTQR010077332.1:0-12250 GCA_025774065.1 Solanum ossicruentum | reverse complement strand
AGAGAGAGAGAGAGAGAGAGAGAGAGAGAGAGAGAGAGAGAGAGAGAGATACTACGTCCTTTACCATGGCAAGTTTAGGACGGGCATGACAACGATGCCAATTTGGTGTGCCCCACCTAACTTAAAGGTGACGGGATATGATAGATGTTGGTTAAGAGAAACTCCCAAGAAACATTGATTGAGTATGAGATTTCTAATGGAGCTATTATTTCTTTTCAAATGTACATTATAATGAGCATGATTTTATTTAAACTTGCATGTTTTAATGAGTTGAGATAGGATGAGTCTTTTGAGTTGAGTTGATGTTATTGCAATGTTATTCTACCTGTTTCGGTTTCATTCAACTATTTTACATACCAGTATATTCCACGTACTGACGTATCCCTTCGGGACTGCATCGTTTCATGATGTCGATATACGAGATCGAGATATCAATAGGCTCATTGTTTAAGATCTTTGGACGTTCAGTGGATTGGTGAACCTCCCATCCTTCGGAAGATTCATATGTTATTTTCATCTTGCTTTAGAGTTAGATACTTATTAGTTTTATTTTGATTGAGGTAGCCATGAGCCTGTCAGTGATAGAGGCTTCATAGACTAAAGCAGGATTGATGATTGGTAAGACTGTGAGCTAGTTTTCTTCTACAAGCTTTTTTATATATGATTCTGTTTTTGAGACTAGATGAGATGTGCCCATTTACTTCTTTTTTATTCTTCCGATGATTAGTAGAATATATGAATGAATGATTGTGATGAGGCCAAGTTTAGGGACTAGCAATAGTCTCTGAGTGTCGGTTACGTCTAGGGTACCCTCCCGGAACGTGACAAAACCACCATCCAAATAAGCTGTTAAAAAAGTCAAATCAAGTACCCATTTATTGTAGATGTGTGATATTTATTAAATAAATTTATGCGTATAAAAAGGCATTACGATCGAACACATCAAAATATAAGAGAAACATTACTACTGTCTCTTTCTTTACTCCCATTTGATTTTATTATTATGTTTTTATTTTATAATACATAATTAACACAACATTCTACCCTTTCAAAGTTTGGAGACTAATGTATTAATCCATTCGTCGCATTTTATGTGATATTCTTTGATTTGACACAATGTTTAAGAAAAAAAACTTTTGAAACTTGTGTTTTAAAATTATTTTTATATATTTGTGTTATTGAAAATCATTTCATTAAGGGTAAAAGGGTAATTTTAAAGTTAAATTGTTTCTAATTAGAGTAAGATGACATTTTATTTGGAGCGACCAAAAAGGAAAAAGTGTCACATAAAATGGGACAGAGGGAGCATTATTTTTCTTTTATTTATTATGATCACTTATCTTACTAAATCTAAGTTCATTACCCTTCATAGTTCAATCAAGAACTATTTTTCATATATACCACATGCTGAAATCTATTTTGGATGTAATGGGTCTCAGAGACACTATTAAAATTAAAAACAAGCATCAAGAAAACATTGTGCTAAAACAACTATATTTCTATATTATGATATTGACGAAATTTTTGAAAATTGAATATTCACAGTCAAGATCCACTCATTTTGTGGAATAACTTGAAAAAAAATATGAGCATTTGAAGATGATTATGTATTCAAAGACACTGTATGATTGGATGCATTTAGTACTCCAAGATTTTAAATCTATTCATAAGTACAATTCCTCCATAATCAGAATTACTTCTTAACTGAAACTATGTGGAGATATGGTTAGTGATATTGATATGCTGAAAAAAAAATATTAGCTACATTTCATGTCTCTAATGTGCTCCTACAACAACAATGTCCAAAGAAATATCTTAACATGTATTACAAACTAATTTCTCATCTTCTTGTGGCTGAATAAAATAATATAATTTATTAATAAAAAATATGAGACTTGAGCTACTAGATCTATACCATTTTTTAAAATGAGTGAGGTCTATGACCACCATACTAGGGGTGAAAGAAATCATAATGCTAGTTGTGGTTATGATCATAGTTGTAATTATGACTAATAATGAAATTTTTTTTAGTGTTAATCATTTACTAAATAAAAATTTATATCAAAAGGATAAAAAAAGAAATGTGAAGCAGTTAGAATAAATTATTTTTGATGTGGTGAAAGGAGTTACTATGTGCATGATTGTCATACTCTCAAACGCTTGATTAAATTTATCTAGCATCATCAAGAAAGAAGGATAAAAATCTGAAACTAATTTTATCTCAAAATTTTATTTTGACTTTATACACTTGGATGTGACAAATTTATTTGTCCATTCTGAAGAAAAGATAAATCACTTGATTGGTAGTATTTCTGTGAATATAGAGGAATGTAATAATCACGTTTAGTATTTACTAATGATTGTGTTACTAATATTTGTTGTCTGTATATATTGATTATTGTAACGCTTGATAAAATTATCAAAATATCCCTAGAATACGTATGACGCGTCTTCCCATGCTTCATTTGCGAATTCGAGACCGTATATGCATTCAACATGAAAAATTGAGTGGGAGAATGGTCTCATTCGAATTTTAGAGCAATCGGATCGAAAAATTATTTTTCGATCCAAGATGACAAACAGTGATTGTGCGTGCCCAAGGCGTGACGCGCCTGGGAGGCAAACATGCCTTATGTTTTTTTTAAAAAAATTATTTTAATTTGGGGGGAATTTCGGTCAATTTTCAACCCCTCCTAAATTCAATAAATGAATATAAGGGATCTTTTACATCAAGCCAAGTCCAAAGAATTTCTACCAACTAAGTTTTTATATGAGTTGATAGAAGGGTCAACTTCAAATGACCATATCTCCTAAATTGTAATGAGCTAGGTGACCAAATTGAAGATATTTGAATTGGCTTTCCAATGCATCCAGTTTTGCCTTAATCAAAGTTCGGAGTAGAAAGCTATGGCCATTTTTACTAAAGATGTGCAGAGCAGTCCGAAGATCCACGACAACTCGTATCGCGGACCCAATACGGACCCTTTCTGGATGAAATAAATGACGCTTTTTATTTTTGTTTTGAGGTACTTCTATCCTGAAACCTTTGGGGGTCTATTTAAGGCCCCAAAATGCATAAAACGTTAGTTTTCATAATCAAAAACCTCTCCTTCACTCCTAAACATAAACGCTCAAGAATCATCAAGAAAGTTATCAAGTAGGATTAGCTTTCAAGATTTATCCTCAAGGTGAGTTATTCTTCATAAAATTCAATCTATGCAACCTAAATTTCTTCATCTATTCATGAATCTCTAATAGGATCTTAAATCATGACCTAGTAAGAAAATGAATTCAAGATTCCCAAGAAAGGATTTATTGATTCTTCTTCTTCTTCAAGAATTAGGGTTCTCCATCAAGAACTCTAAAGATTCTAAATCAAGAATTCAAAAATCAAAGAGAAGCTCTTCAAACAATGTCTTTTCGAGTTTTTCCACTCTAAAAGAACTACCGAGATCGAGGACTTTCTCCAAGAAAACTAGTATTCTTCAACGTTTGATTTGAATATCAACTTTTCAGTTATGTAAAGCTAAACTAAAAGCATAGGATTGTTATCCCATATGTCCCATAGATGGTCTTAGATGAGAGTTGAAGGTTCTTGAGTCTACATGCATGATTCTTGATAATTTTCTTGAGAAATCATATTTACTACATGTATTTTCATATATTGATGATCATCATAAATTTGTTTTCTTGAATGGAATGTTTTACATGAATTATTGCATAAATCATACTTAATATTTTTTTAAAGATTGCATGAATAAAGATAGGGATCGAGTCTAGAGCATTGATTGAGAATGTTGATAGAGATTGTGATTAGGATGTGAGAATGATGATTAGTTGATAGAACTTCGTAGTCCTTCGAGTCTCCACAAATGAATTCTAAAGATTTGTCTATTCGATTATTTCCTAATGATTGTTTTAATCCTTGAACTATTAATTGATATGTTGATAGATGAGATGATCAAAGTTTCCATGGGACTCATTGAGAGATTGTGCCTCCACTAGGCTGATTGAGATAGTTTGACTGGATGGATTATTTTATGAGCCTTGAGTCATGGGAGAAGTATTGAGCATCGAAAGAGTAAGAGTTAGTCTAACTCGTGCTTGTCAAACTACGTAGCCAAGCATAGGTGAGGATCAGGGCCATCACATCATCTTATGATGAGGTCCCCTCTGATTAGAAGTCCCTGAAATCAATAGAGGACTTATGATCTGCTGTCTCCATTTGGACTTGTCCATGTGGTTTTGATTTGTTCTTTACTTAGAAAGTACAGAACGGATGTGGCAACATCAACATGAGTGCTTTATAATCACTGGCTCATAAGTGTTGTTGTCGGATAAGAGAAACTCCTAAAAAGTCCTTACCTTGAGTACTCTGAGTCGAGATGAGATGAGGAGAGATGTGATGAGATGAGGAAAGATGTGATGAGATGAGTTGAGTTGAGTTCTTTTGAGATGTGTCCCTCTAAGTTGTGTCTGATTTGATTGATGAGTTGGTTGGTTGACGGGTCACTTGTCTACTCTTTATTCTTGATTTAGATAGACTTTTGACATGTTGGTTGTTATTATATCCAGTCGATTGTTATTTCTATATTATTCTACCTATTTCAGTTTCATTCAGCTATTTTACATACTAGTACATTTTATGTACTGGCATTCCCCTCTGGGACTGCATCGTTTCATGATGTAGATACAACATTTGGAGATCGTCAATAGGCGCATCGTTGAGGATTTGAGACGTTCAGTTGATTGGTGAGCCTCCCCTACTTCGAAGGATTCATTATATTTATTTCATCTTGCTTTAGAGTTAGACACTTATTAGCTTTATTTTGATTGAGGTAGCCATGAATCTATCATTGGCACCACCTAACAGTGATATAGGCTTCATAGGCTAGAGTCGAAGATTGATGTTAAGACTTGTTGAGCTAGTTTCTTTTTACTAGCCTTTAATTTATAACATTATTTTTGAGACTGGATGATGATGTGCCCATTTACTTCCTTGTATCTTCCGCTGATTAGTAGAATGTATGAATGAGTGAATATGGTGAGGCCAAGTGGTTCGTTTAGGGACTAGCAATAGTCTCTAGGTGCAAGTTATGCCCAGGGTACCTTCTCGGGGCGTGAAAAACTTGGTATTAGAGCATAAGTTCAAGAGTCCTAGGGAGTCTATGAAGCCATGTCTATAGAAACTTATTTATGGCTGTGAGGGCCCCACTTCTATAAATGAGGGACTATTGACATTTAGGAAAAGTTTCCTTTCTTTCATATTCTAAATCATGCAATGGAGCTATTTCCTAAGAAATCTATGATGATTCATGCATTACTCTAAACCTTTCAACTATGCCTGATGCACAAGGTGATAGACACAGTAATGTTCAAACTCTTACAAATGAGATCCTCCGTGATAGAGTAATCAGAATGGTAAAGAGACTATACCAGGCTTGAGAGAAGCTAATTAGTGTGCTAAGTTGATAAACTAGAAAAAGTGTACTATTACTCATGTGAATCGTGCATTTGATTTAGCTTTAAATGTACCCAAACCCTCTTATTCAAAACTTGCTTTTGATGTTCCCATGAGAGAGAAACTTACATCTCTAAAAAGTTTAATGTTACCACCTAAGAGTAAGATGTGGGGTTTTATACCATCCTGAGTTGAGCTGTCTTTCCAGAGCTAGAATGATGATGATAGAAGGAAAAGGACAAGAGAGTGAGAGTAATAGTTGATTGGGGCTTGTAATTAGAGATATAAACCTATTAGGTAAGTAGTGAGATGATGAGTCGATTGCCATAAGTTTGATGAAAAGGTGATGAGTATCCTATGATTGTTATCATGAGGTAGAGAGAGAGAGAGAGAGAGAGAGAGAGAGAGAGAGAGAGAGAGAGTTTCAGGATGTGATAGAGCATGCTTAAACTAGAAGGAAGTTATGTTGATGTGTTGCAGTATCCATATTATTGAGGATGAAGTGTAGATATTGAATAGGGGAAAAGAGTGCTTTCAATGTGATAGATCTAAATTAGGCTTGTGAATTTTAAGTGAGACCTCATGAGATTCATTGAGTTATGAGCCTTAGTTAGATAAGGAGATATGATTAAATAGGTGAGTGGTATTGAGTTATAATGAAAGTGATGCTATAGGCAGAGTACAAGTGCGCCTTAGGTAAAACCAGTGGAATGATGATAGCTCAATAGATAAGAAGAGACTTGAGATGTGTACCCATGATTGTGTAAAGATATGTGAAGCTCTAAGCTATGACCACTATAAGAATCTGGACAGTATATATTTAAGTTGTCAATATGGAGTTGGCTGAGGTAAGCATTCCTTGTCATCCCGGGCAACTAAGTTTATTAGGAAGTATGGATAGACGATGATAAGTTTTTCCCTTATAGTCTAAGTCTCATACAATGAGTTTATGAGAGTACAAAAGTTGAGCGTTAGTAGGCAAAAGAAGAGGTTAGATTGTAAGAGTTGTGGAAAGTGGTTACGTATGCCATTAAGAGTCAAATATATAGAGAGATTTCTATAGAGACAAAAGGAAGCTGAGAGTGGTATCTTTGAAGAGAGTGTTAATGGCTAATTTATTTATGAGATACAAAATGATAGAAGAGTTTAAGGCACCTATTCATGTAAATAGTGATTCCTCGATCGTGTAACGGTATATGCTTATAGCCTAGTACAGAGAATTGATTCGCAAACTTAGAGAGACAACCCTTGAGCTAAAGGGGAGATGGTGATGTGATAGATCGAAGTAGATTTTGAGTGTTCGATAGTGATAGTTGATTTGGATTAGGCATTAATTTTTTCCATCTCGTATATTCCTTATACTTCAGTGAAGATGATACTTTATTCCCATCTGGTATACGACTGTTATGACCATGGCCTAGTCCCATATACCACTTGTTGATTGTTGTTTATGTTGAGTTGTGAGGACCAAAAATGATGAATTTATTCGTTAATTTTGATCTGACCCATGGATCTAAGAGTTTTCAGTCCTATTTTGAATGATATGTGACTTGAGTTACACTACGTATAGTTCTGTCAACTCAGAACGAGTCTTGATAGATGAGGGACGTTGTACTTCATTATGAATGTCCTCAAATGAGATTTCTCGATTAAGTCATGCTAATGATCGTTCGTTCCTAGTTGTTTGAGTGATCTTGTCTTCCCTTGTCTTGAGAGAAATGTCGATGATAGTAGATGAGTGATGGCTGATGGGAGAGAGTGAGAGTTCTTCATTATGATGCTATCTTACATATGCACTAACTTTTGGCTCCTAGAGAGAGAAAAAAAGCTTAGTGAGGAGATCATGAATGAGGCGTTATGCCATTATTGATATATGGTATAGTGATGATGAGTTCCCCTTGGTCCAAATAGTGATGTTGATAGTAGTAGATGGAGAATGAGGGTAGAAAGGAGGAATGAATGTATCCTTATTATAACATTGGTGTTGTACTTGTGTTATATATAGTGTAGAGATAGGGAGGAGGAGAGAGATGAGACTTTATTACGTGCAACAAATAGGTAAGAGTATGTTGGTGTGTATTTAAGTGGGAGTTCGTTGATGGTAGTGATAGAAGTGCTAAGTAGGCTTGAAAATGCTGAGAAGTGGTTAGAGTGATAGGCTTGAACGTGTGGTTGTTATTATGTGAGTACTGATGACAAACTATCAAAGACTTCATGATAGTGAAGTAGTGAAGATGACTAATAATCTTTTAATGAAAAAACCCTGTGGAAGTATAGAGCTAAGTATTGAGGATTAGTTTTGTATACATATGATCATCTTAAGGGTAGCACCTTGAGGAAGAGAAGTAGGCTTGAGTGGAATAAGAGGATGTTGATAGGTAGAGAGTTGAGTAGGAGTTATAAGCTTAAGTTAATAGAGTAGAGTGTCATGAAAAGGAGCACAATTTAGATGAGGTGCTAAGCTTGAGAGTTATACATAGAGTCTTATGTATCGATGGTCCATTCTCGATTAGAGTTGATGGTTTCTTTCCTAAGTTTGAAGGACTGATTGCCAAAGTGTTTAAATGTTTGAATTGATTGAGTTTTGACATTCCATTCGTACTTGATGGTGAAAATGTCTAAAAGAATATCTCTACTCTTGATTTGAATCGATTTATCTATTCTGAGTGATTTATGATCGTCTGAATGAGTTGATAGTTTGATTTGTTAAGTGATTGATGAGAAGAGTCTTGATTGTTATTCGTGCCTAATGATGAGAATGTCGAAGGTAACATCCTTACCCTTAACTAAATTGATTGTCTTTTCTTTAGTTGATTGTTTATTCTTGAGTCTGAACAGAGATTGTTGAAGGTGATAAGGAGTCAAAAGATTAATTGATAGGTGTGAATGTTGAGGTGAGTTTTGAGTCTATTCGTGCCTTGATATCTACCTTTACTCATCATTCGAGGATGAATGATCCCAATGGGAGATGATGTAACGCCCGGTAAAATTACCAAACCCCTAGAATAGAGATGTGTGCATAACACATCTTTCCATGCCTTGTTTGCGAATCCGAGACTAGATATGCATTCAGCATGAAAAATTGAGTGGGAGAATGGTCTCATTCAAATTTTAGCGCCATCGGATCGAAAAATAATTTTTCAACCCAAGATGAAAAAACAGTTACTGCGTGTCGTGCCGTGGGATGCGGACATGCCTTGTATTTTTTTTTAAATTGTCATTTTAATTTGGGGAGCATTCCGGTCAATTCCTAAGCTCTCCTAAGTTCAATAAACGAATATAAAGGATCTTTTACATCAAGCCAAGTCCAAAGAACTTCTACCAACTAAGTTTTCGTAGGAGTTGATAGAAGGATCAACTTCAAATGATCATATCTCCTAAAGTATAATGAGTTAGATGACCCATAATATATCAAATCGAAGATATTTGAATTAGCTTTTTAACCATCTAATTTCGCTTTAATAAGAGTTCGGAATAGAAAGTTATGAGAATTTTACTGAGGACTTACAGAGTTGTCCGAGATCCGCGACAGCTCTGCATCGCGGACCCAACGCGGACCCTTTTGGATGAAATAAATTATGTGTTTTATTTTTACTTTGATGGTACTTTTATCCTCAAACCTTTGGGGGTCTATTTAAGGCCCCAAAATGCATAAAACGTCAGTTTTCATAATCAAAAACCTTCTTCTTTACTCCTAAACATAAACACTCAAGAAATCCATCAAGTTAGGATTAGTTTTCAAGATTCACCCTCAAGGTAAGTTATTCTTCATAAAATTCAATCTACATAATCTAAATTTCTTCATCTATTTATGAATCTCTAATAGAATCTTAAATCATTCCACATACTGACGTTCCCCTCTGGGACTGCATCGTTTCATGACGTACACAAGCTTCGGAGCTTGTCAACAGGCGCATTGTTGAGGATTTGAGACGTTCAGTTGATTGGTGAGCCTCTCCTACTTCGGAAGATTCATTATATTTATTTTATTTTACTTTAGAGTTAGACACTTATTAGCTTTATTTTGATTGAGGTAACCATTGGTCTGTCATTGACACCACCTAACAGAGTGATAGAGGCTTCATAGACTAGAGTCTAAGGCTGATGTTAAGACTTGTTGAGCTAGTTTCTTTCTACTAGCCTTTAATTTATAATATTATTTTTGAGAGTAAATGATTTTGTGCCCATTTACTTTCTTATCTATCCAGCTGATTAGTAGAATGTACATATGAATGAATGAATGTGATGAGGCTAACTAGTTCGCTTTGACTAGCAATAGTCTCTAGGTGTCAGTTACGCCCAGGGTACCCTCTCGGGCATGACAATTATGATGTGAAAAATAAACAATATAAATATTTTTGAATTTGTCAACATATATTCAATGAGTCTATTTAAAATATCTACAAGAATATGAATTTTTAATTTTTTTGATTCAGATAAACTAATTACAAAATGGACTCTTCTATAAGTTAGTTTAAGTTTTATCACCGTGTCCATTTTGTGCATATACATTACTTTTTAAAGAATTTAATTGGATGTATTATATACATAGTAATTATTAAAACAAGATAGAAAAGTCATAAGTACGTGTAGTGCAATAGCCCATAAGCTGAAAAGTCGAAACAAGAAAAAACTTGCAGGAAATTGGACACTGCCAGGTTTTGAAGCTAACTCAACTTGTATAAGGGTATATATATTGTCTGTAAAAGATAGGATAAGCTTGTAGATTGGGTTCGTGACTTGAGATTCAAAAAGCCAGATTTTTGGCCCAGTGAGTACGAAAGGCAATCACAACCCGTAGAGGATTATACAGGTCATAAACTTGGCCTTGTGGATCAACTTTAGAAACCTGAAAAATTGTCTGACTTTCATAAAAGCCATTCGACAGGTTTTAGAAGGATCTATGAGTTGTATGCCACGATCCGAACCTAGGGTCTATGGCACGACAAATGTGAAATTCGAAGGCATTCCATCCAAGCCTCGTGTTCATGTCATAAGCATTCAAAGGTAAAATAAGCATACATAACAGAACAAGCAAATAGAAGTTTATCAAAATAAAAGTCATAGTTCCCTTAGGGGAATATACATCAAGCCATTAAGTCTGCTTCATGCCTCTACATCATAGATCTTGGTGGGGACTAAAACTTAGCTCACTAACTTACCCTCAAGATATACATCAAAAGAATAAAAGTGATAAAGTCTCAACATAAACGAAAACATCATAAGGTTTGTTGCCGAAGAATGAGAACTCACTAACAAGTCTTCAAGCTCAAGATCCCAGATGATTATTTTTTAGATGATTCGAGGGGAATCTATTTATAAGGTGAGTGGCTATTACAACACATTCTTCCCCAATATTTTTGAGGTAATTTTGACTGGAACAAAAGTGCTCTGGTTGTTTCTAATAAGTGTTTGTGCTTTTTTTCTACCATACTATTTTTTTGTGATGTGTATGAACAACTTTTTCTGATGAACAATGCCCTTGGTTAAGAATAAGTGAGTTACCTCATTACTGGTAAACTTTAAACCATTATAAGACCTGACATTCTTAATTGTTATTTTGAATTGATTTGCTACCATGTATGTGATGACTTCAACACTTGTAGTGCATTACTTTTTGTACTCAGAAGGTGTATCCAGGTAGATCTAGTATAATCATCTACCAAGGTGAGAAAATATCTATTCTTATCATAGGTAGGTACATGATATGAGCCCAATAAATCAACATGAAGTAGTTCAAATTTCGATGTGTTCTTACTGGTGCTTTGGCTAAATGAAAGTATTTCTTGTCTTGCCATTGGACAAATGGTACATAAAAAGAGCTGTTTTTAAGAAAAATTGGCTGGAATACTAGAGATATTCCTCATTTTAGCAAAGGGTACATGACCAAGTCTATTATGCTACAATAAGTATACACTGTTTCTGTTGAGCAAACCTCATCCCACATGCTAAGAATTGTCAAACTTGGCAATTCTTGTTGGTTGAAGCTTGCTATTCAAAGTTGGCAACTTAAGTTGCCAACTTGTATGCAAATTTTTCTCTATAAAAAGGAGCATTTGCTCCTTAGTTTAACACACAAGGAGGAGAGAAAAATGTAGAGAGAGCCATAGAGTTTGTGAGATACATATTGTGTATTTTGTGAGTGTTGTAATACTCCTTTTATTTAGTCACAAATACTGTACGGTTACTATTCACACATATGTTACTATTCATACGTATGATCACTATTCATACGTACGACAGTTTTTCAAGATGACTTCTGTTATAAAATTTGATATTGAAAAGTTTGATGGCAAGATTAGTTTCTCCATCTAGAGAGTCCAAATGAGGGTCGTTCTCACACAGAACGGGTTGAAAAAGGCTCTTGAAGGGAAGTCGAAAAAATTCGACTCTATGAACAATGAGCAATGGATACAGTTGGATGAAAAAGCTTTATCAGTAATCCAACTTTGTTTATCCAAGGAGGTGCTCCGCGAGGTGGTTCACGAGACTACTGCTGCAGGACTTTGGCTCAAGCTTAAATTCTCTACATGACCAAAAGTCTTGCAAAAAAACTCCGTTTAAAAGAGCGTTTGTACACGCTCTGTATGGCTGAAGGTACTTCTGTTCAATTTCATCTTAATGAGTTCAATTCCATTATTATTGACCTAGAAAATCTAGAAGTTAACATTGATGATGAGGATAAGGCTGTCTTATTAGTCGTCTCTTTACCGTCTACCTATAAACACTTCAAGGAAATAATGTTATATGGAAATAATGATACATTATTTTTTGAGGATGTCAAGTCTA
>JAOTQR010077331.1:0-12251 GCA_025774065.1 Solanum ossicruentum | reverse complement strand
ATGAAAAAAAGAAATAACATTGTTAGTTGAAATTCGATTCGAAAAATTATCTATGACATTAATTTTTAATATTGTTATGTTAAACAAAAACAACATACCCAGTTGAATCCCACAAGTGGGGTCTGATGAAGGTAGAATGTACGCAGATCTTACCATTATCTCGTAGAGATAGAGAGACTGTTTCTGTCAAGCCCCGAGTTCACACCCTAGGCATGGCCGGCACCCAGAACCATTTCTGGTCCCAAGCAAACTACTTGGCCTGACTACTTACTCAGAGGAAGACTCAAACAATCATAGAAAGGTTTCAAAATAACAAACTAAGATTATCAAATTGTCTGAATAAATTGAAATGACAAATTTCTCCACAATAACTGAAATAAATGAGAAACTGATGTACTTGACACATAGTCTATGGAACCTCTAACTAGAATAATATGAACGATTATCGGGACAAGCCCAAAAGTAGCCACAATTGAATAAAATACTGAAAGAGAAAAACATAGATAACTCCAAGCCTCAGACTGAGAAGAGGTCTCACCAATAGTTGAGTAGGTATCTGATCCTCAACGGAATGGCTACTGAGGGGCTCTGTCACCTGTATCTGTATCTGCATCATAAAATAATGTAGATCCTAAAAATGTCAGTACGTGGAATGTACAGTATATACAATGGCCAAAATGGAAACTCAGAGTGATGCAATATTTCTCAAAGTAAAATAAGTCATATCTCAAAATAAAATGATATAAGTAATAAATACTCTGTATGCTGAAAATAAACATATTGAAAGTCTATATATAAACATAAATTTCTTTAACTTGAGGCGTTTCTCTAACTGATAACCACCACTATGAGCTTTGTGGTGATACAACTTCTTGCCCATGCTGCCAGAGTCGTCCTGTACTTTAACAGGGTAGGGGACGAAAACTAGGATAGTAGATCCATCCCAAAACTGGGCCATCTCAGTTGCAAGTGAGGAGTTGTACCATGGTACAATCCTATCCTATGCTAGTTACGTAGTTTATGAGTTCAAGTTATTAATTCTACTCTCAGTCATATCAGGGCTCAATATTACTCCGAAAATACTTTTATAATGGTTAGAACTTAAAAAGTAAGAATTCTCAAAAGAACTTAAGTACTTCGTAAACATAGCCCAAAAATGTGCATATGCTAGTTTTTCTTTTCTTGAAATAGACAGAAGATCCTCATGAATATAACAGTAACGACACAACTTGTTCAATAGTTTAGCCTCATGCTAAAATCAGTAAAAGACACGATTCTGTATCAAGAAGAATACATGAACAATCTTTAGATGAAATTAACTATTACTGGAGAAAATCTTGATTTCATATTTTAAACATGATCTAGGGTAGAAACTGGGGATTTTAGATACTAAAATAGTAATAGGATAATCTTTAGAGGGTCGTATATACCTGAGGAATGAGTTCTTGGGAGAATTGAAAAGATTCTTGAAAGCCCTAGTTGGTTTCTTGGTTCTACATTTTGAGTTTTCTTGAAATTATTCTAACGTTAATGAAGAAGATAATGCATTTTTATGAATTAATCAGGTGAAAATCGACTAAATAATGTTTAAGGAGGGTGAAAAAAGTCGGAACTACCCTTCCTTAAATAAAAGAAAAAGAAACCTGGCTGATACAGCATGTCCGCGTCACGCCAGGGGAGTGAACATGTGTAGTTTGTGATTTTTCGCGAATTCCAGCTTCCCGTCGAAAATTTCAAAAACAATTTAAGTGTGGTCTGCGCCCAAGGCACGACTGTTTGGAATTAAGTAGCGAAAATTTTATTTTGACTTGGTTGCTCTAAAATTGAGTTTGTTCCTTTTTCCCACTCAATTTTCCGCGCTGATCATAAATTCGGTCTAGAATTTGCGAACGAAACATGGGAAGACGCGTTACGCGTATGGTTCTTTTCTAGAGGTATTTTGGTAATTTCATCAGGTGTCACAATATCTCCCATTTGGGATCATTCATCCTCGAATGATACAATATGAAAAAACTGGCTCAAGACAACAAGATTGCTGAACTTAAACAAGTGTAAGTCTTCAAAATCAATTATGAAAATTTGCCTTCATGATCCTCATTTAGGCCAACGAACAAGTGTGGATATTTGACCTTCATATCTTCCTTTACCTCCCATGTGGCTTCTTCAAAGAATTGGTTTCTCCATAATACCTTTACCGAAGCAATCTTTTTGGTCTTCAATTTGCGAACTTATCGGTCTATTATCTACACCAGGACTTCTTCATAGGACAAATTACCTTTAATCCCAACACTTTCAACAGGGACAACTAGAGAGAGATCTCCCAAGCATTTCTTAAGCATGAAAATATGGAATACCAGATGTATAACACTCAACTCTGCTAGTAGTTCTAACTCGTAAGCTACACTACCAACCCTTCTCAGAATCTGGTAAAGACCAATATATCGTGGACTGAGCTTCCTCTTTTTCCCGAATCTCATGACCCCTTTCATCGGTGATACCTTCAGGTACACCTAATCACCTACCTCAAATTCCAAATCTCTCCTTCTGACATCAGTGTAAGACTTTCGTCGACTTTGGGTTGTCTTTAGCATTTCTTGGATAACTTTCACTTTCTCCATTGTCGGGTGGATTGGGTCAGGTCCTATCAAATCCTGCCTTACCAACTTCAAACCACCCAATGGGTAATCTACACCTTCTCCCATAAAGTGCCTTATACAGTGCCATCTGTATGCTAGACTAAAAACTGTTGTTATAGGAAAACTCAATCAAGGGTAAATGATCATCCCAATTACCTTTAAAGTCTATCACACACGCCCTCAACATATCCTCAAGGGTTTGTATGGTTCGCTCGGCTTGCTTGTCTGCCTGTGGATGGAAAGTTGTACTAAGATTCACCTTTGTACCAAGTCCTTTCTGAAAGGACTTCCAAAACTGTGCTATGAACTGAGCTCCTCTGTCTAAAATGATGGATATAGGGAGCCATGTAGCTTAACAATCTCTTTAAGATAAAGCCTAGCGTAGTTCTCAACTATATCAGTCGTCTAGATAGGTAAAAAGGTGTTGCTTGGTCATTCTGTCTATTGTAACCCATATCGAATCATGTCATCTACAGGATCGAGATAAGCCTATTACGAAGTCCATGTTAATCATCTACCACTTTTATTGTGGAATTTCAATATTCTGGACAACACCACAAGGCCTTTGGTGCTCTACCTTAACTTGCTGGCAATTCGGACATCTAGACAGGAACTCTACAATGTCCTTCTTCATGCCACCCTATCAATAGACTTCTCGCAAATCTCTATACATCTTTGTTGCACTAGGGTGAATAGAGTATTTACATTATGAGCCTTAACCCGGATCCTATATCTAAGGCCATCGACACTTGGCACACACAATCTGCCTTGGTATCTCATGACCCTATCTCGCCCTTTTGCAAACACTAATACTTTCTTCTTCTGAACATCTTCTTTCAACTGAAGGAGGATAGGATCCCTATCTAGATTTTCTTTCACCTCCACCACCAAAGATGACTCTTCCCTATTTTTGATAATAGCACCACCTTCGTCAGAATCTTCAATCTGCACCCCCAAACGGGCTAGTCTGTGCACCTCTTTAGCCAATTCTTTCTTTTCGTCCTCAATGTGAGCAGTGCTCCCTATGGTCAACCTGCTGAGAGCATTAACAACTAAAATAGTTTTACCTAGATGATAGAGGATGCTTATGTCATAGTAGAGGATGCTCATGTCATTGTCTTTAAACAGTTCCAACTGTCTCTTGTGCCTCAAATTCAGCTCCTTCTAGCTGAATACATACTGCAAGCTCTTGTGGTCCGTAAACACATATACGTACCTACCATAAATATAATGTTGCTAGATCTTTAGAGTAAATACCACAACAGCAAGCTCAAGATCGTGAGTTGGGTAATTTTTCTTACGAGTCTTAAGTAGTCTAGAGGCATATGTTATCACCTTGCCTCTCTGCATCGATACGTATCCCAACCCAAATCTGGAAGTGTCGCAATATACCACAAAGCCATCAGCTCCTTCGGGTAGGGATAAGACCAGGGCTGTAGTCAGCCTAGTTTTTTAACTCTTGAAAATTCTTCTCACAAGCTTCTGACCATACAAACTTAATATTTTTCTGAGTCAGCTTAGTTAGAGGAGTTGAGATAGAAGAAAATCCCTCTGTGAACCGTCTGTAGTAACCCGCCAAGCCCAAGAAACTCCTTATCTCTGTTGGAGTTGTGGGTCTTGGCCAATTCTTTACTGCCTCAATCTTTTGGGAATCCACTTGAGTACCTTCATCGGACGCAATATGCCACAAAAACGCTACATATGCCAACCAGAACTCACATTTGAAAATTTTGGCATATAGCTGCTGATCCTTAAGGATTTGAAAGATCAATCTAAGATGGTCAGCATGTTCTTCCTTGTTACGAGAGTAGACCAAGATGTTGTCTATGAACACAATGACAAACATGTCTAGGTACGACCTCAACATCCTGTTCATGAGATCCATGAAAGTTGCTGGTGCATTTGTCAGTCCAAAAGACATGAACAAGAACTCATAATGATCATAGCGGGTTTTGAAAACTGTCTTAGGAATGTCTCTTTCTCTAACTTTATGCTGATAGAACCCGAATATGAGATCTATTTTGGAGAAATAAGTATCACCCTGAAGTTGGTCGAATAAGTCATCAATTCTGGGAAGAGGATACTTGTTCTTTATGGTGGCCATTTTCAACTGAAGGTAATCTATGCACATCTGAAGAGAACCGTCCTTTTTATGCACAAAGAGAACTGGAGCACCCCAAGGTGAGACACTTAGTCTAATAAAACCCTTATCTAAGAGATCTTTCAGCTGCAACTTCAACTCTTTTAGCTCCGAAGGAGCCATACGGTTTGGAGGAATGGATATGGGCTAAGTATCTGGGAAAGTATCTATCCCAAAGTCTATCTCCCTATCAGGAGGGACTTCAGGATGATCCTCAGGAAAGACTTCTAGGAACTCATTCACATCTGGTATAGACTGAAGAGATGGTGCCTCGGCACGAGAATCTTAAACTCTAACTAGGTGATATATGCACCTTTTAGAAATTAAATTTTTGGCTTTGAGATATAAGACAAACTGACCTTAGGAAAGACTGAGCTACCTGTCCACTCTAAGACTGTTTTGTTAGGAAACTGAAATCTGACTATTCTGGTTATGCATTCTATGAAGGCATAACCATCATGAAGCCAATCCATGCATAGGATGACATCAAAATCTACCATGTCTAACTCAACCAAATCAGCAATGATATACTTATGATAAACTGAGACTGGACAACCCCTATATATTCTTTGGTCTAGGATGGACTCTCCAGTAGGAGTGGAAACACTAAAAGTCTCAAGAAGACATTCTAGACTGACCCCAAACTTCATAGCTACATAAGGGGTCGCAAATGACAATGTGGCACCTGGTTCTAATAATGCATATACATCATAAGTAAAGATTTTGAGCATACCGATAACCATAGTTGGTGAGTTTTTCTGCTCTTTTCTGGTGGCCATAACATGTATGTGATTTGTGCCCCCGCTTTCCCCTGACGTAGTGCCCTTCTGAATTGACTTACCTTGTGGTGCTGAAGAAACTGATTGTGATCTATTATCTCTCATGTTCTGCCTCCCCATAGGACAATCCTTTAAAAAGTGTTCTACCTGACTACATTTGAATCAATCATTTGTGCCTATAAGGCACTCTTCTGGATGAGACCTGCAATATTTATCACAAATGGGATAACGATTCAATCCTTAAGCTATGCTACCGTGTGACTGGTTGCCCGAGAACCTTCGGTGCCGTGATACCTATTTATTCCTGACCCTCGATGCAGGTGCACTAGCAGATGAAGGTTCTAGTCCGGTTGTCTTAAGCTGAAATGATGAGTGATTTCCACTTCCAGCCCCTCTCTTACCTATCTCCTCGCCTGATGTCTTGGCCCTTTTGCTCCTGAACTTTTCCCTATCCTGTATTTTCTCCTCCTCTACCTGCTGCACATAGGTCATCAAGCAAGCTATGTCTTTCCCCCCAATCAGCATAGCATTCCTGCCTTCTTTCTTAGTCATCCGAGAGAGTCCTGACACAAATAGGTCCATTCTAGTACGCATATCTGCCAACTTAGTTGGACCATAATGGGATAGCTGAGTAAACTTGAGGCTGTACTCCGGCACACTCATATGCTCTTGCTTCAGATTCAGAAATTTCCTCACCTTAGCCTGCCTCATCTCTCTAGGAAAGTACTATCCCAGAAAGGCCTCCTCAAATACTGCTCAACTCAATGCTAGTGCCCCTTCTGTCCTACATCCTTTCCACTAATCAAACCATAGTCTAGATACTCTTTGAGCTAGTAGGAAGCCAACTCAACCCGCTTAGCATCATATATATGCTTGACCTGAAACACTTTCTGGAGCTCCTCAATAAAGTTCTCAAGATCCTCTTTCATATTGGACCCCGTGAATTCTGGTGGGTTCATCCTCAGAAACTTATGACCCTTGGTGGTATCCAATCCATCATTTCTGCCATCTCCTTGGCGACATCCCTGAGTAGTGACCGCCTGTGCAAAAGTCTGGATGGCCTGGCTGAGCTCAGTATTGGAGATGTCTGCTTGCTTGGTTGCTCAACAAGCAAGCTGGACCTCTTGGTCCCTCAGGAATTGGGCCAGGATGGTTGGAATTTCTCCTGGCTGGGTGCCCTGCTCCCCTCACTGGTCAATCAACTCTTCGTGGAGGCATGATCTGAAAAATACGGTGTGAATGCATGAATTAGGAGGAACTTAACAAAGGTAGACTTTGAAGCACGAAAGGAAATAACAATTGATAGTAACACTTTCTAATGCCCTGTAGCCTCCCATTATAGATGTGACACGCTTCACACCCATAATACGAACTCTATTAGACATGGTTCCATAAACTCTCTAGGACTCTTGAACTCTGTGCTCTGATACCAAGTTTGTCACGCCTCGAGTTCACACCCTAGGGGTGGCCGGCACCAAAACCATTTCTGGTCTTAAGCAAACCACTTAGCTTGGCTACTTACTTAGCGGAAGACTCAAGCAATCATGTAAAGACTTCAAAATAACAAGCTAAAATTATCAACCAGTCCAAATAAACTGTAATGAGAAATATCTCAACAATAACTGAAATAAACGAGAACTGAAATACTTGATACATAGTATATGGAACCTCTAACTGGAATAATCTGAATGATTACTGGGACAGGCTCCAAAATAGCCACAACTGAATAAAATACTGAAAGAGAAAAACATAGATAACTCTAAGCCTCAGACTGATAAGAGACCTCACCAATAGCTGAGTAGGTGTCTGATCCTTAACAGAGCGACTGCTAAGGGACTTTGTCATTTGCATCTGCATCATAAAACGGTGCAGGTCCTAAGGACGTTAGTACGTGGAATGTATGGTATGTATAATGACCAAACTAGAAACTCAATTGATGCAATATTTCTCAAAGAAAAATAAGTCATATCTCAAAAAAATGACATAAGTAAAAAACACTTTGTATGCTGAAAATCTGTATGTAAACATAACTTCCTTTAACTTGGGCAGTTTCTCTAACCGACAACCACCACTATGAACTTTGTGGTGATACAGCGTCTTGCCCACGCTGCTAGAGCCGTCCCATACTTTGTTGGGGTAGGGGACGAAAACTAGAGGAGTGGATCCATCCCAACTAAGCCATCTCATTGGCAAGTGAGGATTTATACCTTGGTACAATCCTATCCTACACTAGCTACGTAGTTTATGAATTCAAGTTATTAATTCTACTCTCACTCATATCGTTGCTGAATACTACTTCCAAAATACTTTTATAATGCTCAGAATTTAAAGAGTAAGACTTCTCAAAATGCCTTCTTAATCTTTTGGGACTTACCCACTTTAGCTTTTCTTAAACTTTGCTAAACTCATCTCATTTTCTTTGACTGAATTTGTATCAACACAAAGTGTTTTAAAAATCTTAACTTTATTCTCAATTATTGTGCAAGCATAGAACTTAAGTACTTCGTAAACTTAGCCCAAAACTGTACATGTGCTAGTTTTTCTTTTCTTGAAATAGATATACGATCCTCATGAATATAATAGTAACTGTCAAGCTTGTTCAATAATTTAACCTCATGCTAAAATCAGTAAAAGACATGATTCTGTATCATGAAGAATGCATGAACAACCTTTAGATGAAATTAACTAGTATCGGAGGAAATCTTAATTTCACATTGTAAACATGATCTAGGGTAGAACCTGTGGATTTTAGATACTAAACTAATAATAGGATAATCTTTGGAGGGCCTTACATACCTGAGGAATGAGTTCTTGGGAGAATTGAAAAGATTCTTGAAAGCCCTAATTGGGTTCTTGGTTCTACGCTTTGAGTTTTCTTGAAATTGTTCTAACGTTAATGAAGAAGATAATGTGTTTTTATGAATTAATTGGGTGAAACCGACTATATAAGGTTTAAGGAGTGTGGAAAAAGTCGGAACTACCTTTCCTTAAATAAAAGAAAAAGAAACATGGCTGATACAACATGTCCGCGTTGCATCAGGGGCGCAAACATATGTATTTTGCTATTTTTCGCGAATTCCAGCTTCCCCTCAAAAACTTTAAAAAAAACCTAAGTGTGGTTCCGTGTCCCAAGCGCGTTGCGCCCTAGGCGCGGACCCTTACTGTCCGGAATTAATTAGCGAAAATTTTATTTTGACTTGGTTGCTCTAAAATCGGGGTTCTTACCATTTTCCCACTCAATTTTTCGTGCTGATCTCAAAATCCGGTTTCATATTTGCGAACGGAACATGGGAAGACATGTTACGCGTATGGTTCCTTTCTAGGGGTATTTTGGTAATTTCGCCGGGTGTCGTAGTTTCGAAAAAATTCTTATTTCAAAAATCAAGCTCCATAAGCATAAGATACTAGATATGAAAAAAAGGAAAACGACTAATAATAAAAATATAAATGATAGTATGTAATAATATGATTAAAGTAACAAATATAAGACGGATAATGCCAACAATATTGTTATGTTAGGGGGATAAAAAGTGATCCATTTTAACAAAATTAAAAATGCTCAAATTATATTTGAAGAACTAAATCTATTCCCATGAATAAAAAATATTTTAGCTCAAACTCTAAATAATCTGATCAAAATATCATTATTATCCAAACATGGAAACAAGCTGACAAGTTGTCCCTTTTTTCCCCGCTATCGTTGAATGCTTCAAATGTTACTTAAAATGATTAAAATTTAAAAGTATTCATTGGTATGTAATATAAAATATATAGAGTATACCAATCAATTCATATTTTCTTCATGCGCCGTTAGTACCAAAATAAATGAGGCCCAGATAACCTTTTCTTTTTTCAAACTTATATTCCTTCCAAGTCCATTTCACACTACAAAAGTCGATAAACCAGTCTTTTAGTAGAAAATTAAAGCATTCATTAACCATCTTTAACCTTCTCAAGTATCTTTTTTAAAGTCTATATTCCATGTCTATATTATATATATATATATATATTTATTTATTCTATCAGATCATCCAAAATATATCTACAAGTTAATTTTCTTATGATATATGAGTTGAATCTTAAACACAAGGTATATTATCTGTTATAAATTAATAGATAATAATAATCTGTATAAAAATTATTTACACTAGTGATGCATATATAAAAAACGTAAACCCTTTAATTTTTTATATGTTTCCTTTGACTCTTTGGTCAGTTTGACTAGTTCATTCAAATTACTTGCCATGACATCCGCAATTTGAGACAACTACGTGCCACCAATTGCATAAAAATACCTTATATATTATCAGACTTTTTCTTGCTAGTGTTACTTTATATGTAAGACATGCATATCATTAGAGACTCTAGAAGATAGGCAATTATGACTACTATGTTAGGATCAAGCGCTTAGCTGATAATAAAGATATAATTTTATTTTTTAATCAAATTTATTATACAAATATCATGTTCGATTATGATTTCGACTCAGACTACTTTAACTCCCTCATATACTTTGTAATGGAAAGACTGTTGGCATTACCCAACATACCACTTACAAAATCAATAGATTGTGACAACACGAATACTATGGCTGGCTTAGGAAAGGTCCGTGAACCTTATAGATTTCAAAAGTTCCTTTTTTAATGAAGAATTTGATTCCATCATACCCTCAATAAAATAAAATATAGAGGTTTAGATTTTCCTTTCCCACATTTGGTAGAACTAGATTAGCAGTAAACAGGTAAATAATTTTTTATTGCCATCCAATGTTGAAGGAATCATCTAAGCAGATAAATGATTTTGTTGATATAATTAGTATTAGATTGGTTTAGTATTTTATTAATCTTTATTTTTAAATAAAGACAAATGTTATACGTATGAAAAGATAGTCTTAATTATTTAATATTCAATCTTGTCTTAATATTTTAATGTATATTTAGAGTTGAACAATCTTAATAGTATAACAAAAATAAATGAGGCCGAATAAGTATGTCGTGATTTACGTGGACGATATTGAATTTCTTTTTAAAAAAGATCGACGGGCTTATATTTTGATGATAGTAGGAGCAAATTGTAAAATGACAAAAATACGATGCAAATCAAAAATTAATATTCTTTTCATTTATTTTTACTGTCCATTATATTAATAGACATTTATTTTTATTTATCCAGTTTAAAAAATCAAAATATAATATATTACTTAGATCATAATTTATTCTTATTATTGATTATAGTCATATCCAAATACATTATCCAAAATATTGAACTTATTAAATTCAAAAGATGTATGATATATATTGTAAATTTTTCATTCAATTAATACTTCTTAAAGAATGTACCAGTCAATATCGAACAAGTCAAAATGGGCGGCAAAAATATTACTCTATTTTTTTTAGTTGTCATATTTTCTTTTTTCAGAGTTAAATGATATGAACTTTGACTAATACTTTAATATATTTTTTATCATATTGATATAATAAATATTGCAATTAGTAGTACTTTTTGTATTTTTTAAATATGAAAAATTTTATTTTAAAATATCAAAATAATGTAATCTAATTTAATTTAAAAATTAGTCAAATAGAAATACAATATGACAACTAAAAAGGAATGATGGTACAAAATTGGCTGCAAGGGTCTTGGTGGAAATTAAGTGGTCTTAGAAACTTTGTAGGAGTATATTCAATTTGGTGATATTTTTTCTCATTAAATATGACTTTAAGATGTGAACTGATTAAGTTGGGATATTTAGGAAGGACAAGAGAAGAGTATTCCATAAACTTGTTCAAAATATTTGGGCAGTCCTCCACAATAACACGTCCTTTCTTGAACTGGATTTGTCAATCTTCTAGCAAGCATTAACTTGGTCAGAAGATCCTTCGAGACCAGTTGATATTTATGATGATTTTTATTTAAACAACTACTTATTGGACACCAATTCATAATGTGCCTTTTAGACATTCCAGGACAAAACTCTATAATAATTACTGATTGGACGATGGGGTAGTTTTTGTTTAGAAAAATAATCAAAACACACATAATAATTGACCTTATGTCACCTCAAGGCAAAAAGAACATAGCAAGATATCTTGTTTGTAAAAGGTCAAATAAGATACTCCCTCCTCCTGTTTACTAAGGAGGTGCGTGTTTGTAGAGCTGGTTTCAATTGCCACATTATCAAAATACATCGCTTTCTTTTATTTTAGATTACCATTTTAATTATTTATTTTTGTAGAAAAAGTGATAAAATATGCATATTTAGTAATGTTCTATTTAGATATTATGAGAAACATGATTTCTAAGTTGTCCAATTTTTTTAATTGTTTTCTGTAGAAAAAAAATTTCAGATCCATATATATCAGTATATTTTTATCTCATTGACTATATGTTTGCTGCAAATATATATACTTGAGAAAGATTAACAGTTCTAGCTTTTAACTTAGTCATCTTCACATAGAGCAAACATTGATAAAAGATCATAGTAACCTTTAAATTAAAAAAAATTCTAACATATATTCTATGGTAGGGGTGAACAAAATCAAACCGAATCAAATCACAAATCAAGTCAATTCGAGAAAAAAACTCGATTAGTGGTTTGATTTGGCTTGGTTTGGTATTGACGAAAAAAATCCGACTATATTTGGGTTGGTTTGATTTTGATTTTAAAATACCAACCCGAGGCCGAACCAACCCGAT
>JAOTQR010077330.1:0-12251 GCA_025774065.1 Solanum ossicruentum | reverse complement strand
GGGTCATCTGAGGGTGCTAATGAAGGTTTTTCTAGGGATATAGTATATGGTATAAGGTGATGTTTCAAGGAATAGTAGTGCAATCCCTCCTAAGTTTCCCAAGTGTGTGGAAGGAATCATATTTGTGATTGCATGAGGAACATAGGTTCTTAGTTTGGATGTGAATAATATGGCACAAGATTTTTGAGTGTTCGAATGATACAATTAAAAGGAAAGAAAGGTTTCCCCAAGGTGAAGTTGTTCAAAGAGGGAAAGTGCAATAAGGTGTCTAAGCTTAAGGATGTAGAACTCGTGGCAACTAATTCTATGTTCTTCATGCTAGGCAATATATGGAAGAGTATCGTGATGTGGTTACAGGTACGTTATGGGTCTTTAGTTTTGATTCATATGATTTACATTACCCCAGTGCAAATATATATTTTGTTACTCCTTATCTTGCCATAAAATTTTGATGTATCTCCCAAAATCTTGGTAGAACCATATTTGGTCTAACTCCTATAGGTAAGTCGATTAGCAAAGAAAGTTTATAGAAATTGTCCCATAATGGTACTGCATAAAGTCCTTTCATGTGATCTGTTGAGCTTGATATGATTGATTTTGATGATATTCTTTGTATGAATCGGTTGTATGCATCATATGCCTCAATTGATTGTAGAGCCAGTAGGGTCATATTCTGAATCCCTAATGAACCTATCTAGCATGGATAAGTTCATCTCATATATGAAGGCTAGGAAGATGATTTCAAAGGGATTCATATGTCATGTTCTCCGATTTAGGGATGTTGAGTCCAAGGTTCTTACTGTTGATTCGGCTCCTATAGTTAATAAATTTCCTGATGTCTTTCTCGATGATTTACCTAGTATTCCTCCCAAAAGGGGAATTGACTTTGACATTGATCTTCTGCCCGATACTCAACTCATTTCTATTACTCCATATCAAATGTCCCTAACGTAGTTGAAAAAATTAAGGGAATAATTGAGGGATTCGCTTGGCAAGGGTTTATAAGGCGTAATGTGTTTTCATGGGATTCTCCCATATTGTTTGTGAGGAAAAAAGATGGTTCACTTTGGATGTGCGTAGATTATCAATAATTGAACAAGGTAACCATTAAAAACAAGTATCCACCTTTAAAGATTGACGATCAATATAATCAACTACAAGGTGCAATCTATTTCTCAAAAGTTGATCTTCAGTCTGGGAATAATAAATTCAGGGTGAAGGAGAGATACTCCTAAGACAGCATTTTAGACAAGGTATGAACATTTTGAGTTTTTGATTATGTCATTTGGGATGACAAATTCTCCCACCATCTTTATGGATTTGATAAACCAAATTTTTAAACCATATCTAGACATTTTTGTGGTAGTTTTTATAGATGATATATTGATTTACTCCCAGAGTGAAGAGGAACACATGGTTCACTTGAGAGATTTGTTTTAAACTTAGAGAGACAAGCAATGATTTGCCAAATTTACCAAGTGTGAATTTTGGTTGAGGAAAGTGGCATTCCTTAGTCATATTATGTCCGGTGATGGTGTTATGGTTGATCCCAAGGAAAATAAAGGTGGTAAACAATTTTTCTAGACTATTGGCTCCTTCAGATCTTAGGAGTTTCTTAGGTTTGGAAGGATACTATAGGAGATTTGTTTAAAGATTCTCCTCTGTTGTCTCCCCTATGACTAGATTAACCAAAACGAAGGTAAAGCTTCAACAGTTGGATGAGTGTTAGAAAATGTTTCAAACATTGGAGGACTACCTCACTTCAGTCCTTATTTTGACATTACTGGAAGGTTTTGATGGGTTTGTTGTTTCTTGTGATGATTAACATATGGGACTAGGTTATGTGTTGATACAACATGGAGAAGTTACAACATATGCTTCAAGGAAATTAAAGGCTTATGAGATGAACTATCCAACCCATGAACTTAAATTGGCGGAAATTGTATTTTCATTGAAGATATGACATCACTATCTTTATATGGTACATGTTGATATATTTACTGACCATAAAAGCTTGCAATATATGTTTAGCTAAAGCAAAAGCTAGAATTGCTTAAGGACTATGACATAAGTGTATTGTATCACCCGGATAAGGCAAATACTATGGTTGATGCTCTTAGTAGGGTGTCTATGAGTAGTTCCACTCAAGCTGAGAATAAAAGAAAGGTGTTAGTTAAGAATTTGCACTGCTTGGCCTTCTTGGGTGTAAGATTGAGTGATTTACATTTGGGTAGTATACTTCTGCATACTGGAGCGGAATCATCATTAATGGAAAAGGTTAATGCAAAGTAAGATATGGATCCAACTTTGGTAGAATTGAAGAAGCTAGTGGTTTATAAGAAGGTTGAGGTATTCTCACAAAGGGGAGATGGGATACTTTGTTATCAAGTATGATTATGTGTTTCATATGTTGATGAGTTAAAGGATATGATATTGAGTGAAGCCCAAGAATGACGGTATTCTATTTACCCCTAATACACCAAAATGTTTAGAGATTAAAGGGAAGTGTATTAGTGGAATGGCATTAAGAAAGATATTTCCAAGTTCGTGGTAGAATGCCAAAATTGGAAACAAATGAAGGTGGAGCATCAAAGCTTGGGAGGCCTAGCCCAAGATATTGATATTCCTATGTGGAAATAGGAGGATGCAAATATAGATTTCTGATGAGTTTACCATATCAATGGAAGAAACATGACTCGACATGGGTAATAGTGGATAGGATGACAAAATCAACCCATTTTCTACTAGTATCGAGGATTATTCCATGAATATATTAGGGAGTTGGTAAGGCTTCATGATGTGCCCTTGTCTATCATTTCAGGTTGTTATACTCAATTTGCTTCATACCTTTGGAAGTCATTTCAAAGGGTTCTTAGTACCAAAGTAAAGTTAAGAACCGCATTTCATCCCTAAATAGATGGGCAATCGAAGAGAACAGTTCAAATATTAGAAGATATGTTAAGGGCATGTGAACTTGACTTCAAGGAAAATTGGTATTATGATCTACCTTTGATTGAATTTGCATATAACAATAGTTATAATTAAAATATTGAGATGGCACCTTTTGAGGCCTTGTTATGGGCAAGGATGTAGGTTAATGGTAGGATGGTTTGAAGTTAGAGAGATGTCCTTTATTGGACTATAGGTTTGCTACTTGTGGCTATAGAGAAAGTGAGACTCATAAGGGAGAGGTTGAAAACTACCCAAAGTTGCCAAAAGTCATATTTTTATATTAGGAAGGGGGATCTTGAACCTAATGTCAATGATTGGATTTATCTCAAAGTATCTCCTAAGAAAGGTATAATGCATTTTGGCAAGAAGAGAAAATTGAGTCCTAGATATATAGGACCTTGTAAGGTATTGGAAAGGATTGGTAAGGTGGCTTACAAGTTGGAATTCCCAATGGAATTAGCTATGCTTCATTCGATATTTCATGTATTAATGTTGAGAAAATGTGTTGGTCATCTGAATGTTATTGTATCCGTGATGATATGAGTATTGATGAAAATTTGACCTATGAAGAAGTTTCGGTTGATATTTTGGGCTGGCAAGTTAAAGGTTGAGAAACAAGGAAGTTTTATCCATCAAAGTGTTGTAGAGGAATCAAAAAGTCAAAAGTGTAACAAAGGAAGCGGAGGCGGACATGATAAAAGGATATTCTTACCTCTTTCCTTCCGCTCAAGCCTAAGGTATTTAGTCACATATGCCAAATCCCTTCGAATTCCTAAGTGTCAATTCCTAACTCACGAAAATGATTTCTAAAGACGTTTTAAAGTTGTATTGTTGCATTCATGATAGGTTATTAGTTATGAAATCTACTCTACTCAAACTAACGTTGATCTCATTTGAAGATTAATGTCCCTATAACGACCCAACCTAGGAGAAGCGATAACCCTATCTCTACTATCTAATCAAGCGTGAGATACTATAATTTCTTCTACTTGAGAACCTCCCCATCCTTGCATATTATTTTCATGTCATTTATGCATGATTATGTGATTTTGAGGTTGCACTGTAAATATTATTTGAAGCATGGTTTGAAAATATTCATGATGTACATGTTGTATTTTTGCATATGATGTATATGTTTTATTCTTTAGAGCTTACCTTTAGCACATTCGGGGATGAATGTTCCCAAAGGGGATATATCCCAAGGTCCCATATGTTGGAAGGTTTAAAAGTACTTAAGAGAGGAATTCTAAAATTTTCTAAGTATTAGTGGTTGGCACTACGAAGTGTATGGGTTGTATGTTGTTCCACGGGTCGTAGCCCATGCTCATGGAATGGAGTGTAGACATAGTAAAAAGATGATTTTTGGAGTTTGGAGTACGAGATACTAGTACAACTCATACATTGATTGATGGGCCATAAGTTGTGTCATAGTTTGAGATTTAGAAAAAGTTTCTGAGGGTCCAAAATATTACCAGACGAGACCCTTTTTTATGATCCATAATCTGGGTCTTGTGGTCCTATCCAACAGTTTTTAAGAAGGAGTAGTTTTCTCATTTCCTAGTTTTCTAAGCCTATGCTATGTCATTTTGACCCCCAAAAGACCCCTTTTCAGCCCTATACAACCCTAATCTACTCCATTCACCTTCATTCAAAAATATTGCTACGTCTCAAACTCCTCTCAAACACTCTTAAGTTTATCAAGGCTTTCAAGAGAAGAGTCCAAGCTAGGGTTTTAGTTTCTTCACTTCCAAATCAAATGTCTTTCATTAAATTACGCCAAAATATGTGGATTTTGATTTTAGGAGACCTTTCCTCCATTAAGCTCAATGATTCCTTTTCCTCATCTATTTACAAGTCATGAAAACTTATAGAAATTTTATGAACTCTTTTATATGATGATATTATAAAGTATTTTATGACATTTCACCCTTGTATACTATTATGCAATGCAATGCCATGTCAATATTATTTGAATGAGGGTTTGATGATACCCTAGCCAAGTCTTATTATGCCTTTGGTGAGTTATTTTGAATAATGCTTAAGTGATTCTATTTTACTCCTCTCATATCATTTACTCTTGAATTTAATGGTTTTAAAATTATGTACCCACCATGATTTGATTAAAGATACGTACCAATTTTTTTATGTAATAAATGTCTTATTGCAAGATATGTATGTCACGCATCTTCAGAGTAACAAGAAGTCTAACAAGTATGCTATGAGCTCCTAAGCATGATATGAATGCTAAGAATGATGTAAAGCCCTATCTTTGATGTTTTAAGTTATGTCTTAATAAGCTACTTCGAGAAGTAAATTATGATATTTTTAGACTATGATTATGATTCAAGTATTTTGTGGAATTGTGATATAGCACCGAGAGGACCCTGGTAGTCTCCCATTGTCCCTAAACTATATGCCACCATAGTTTCATGCTATTGATTCTTTATATGGGCTTGTATTTATCGATTATCAAAAAGGCAATGTCGAACGGTAAACATAATTGATGACACCTACCGAAAAGGTTATGCCGTAAGGTAAGGGGTATATGGAGACTCTTTTTGAAAAGGCCAAGATTTAAGGTAAGTATTTGGTTTACCATAGAAAAGTAGGCCACTCCTTGTCTAGTTTGGAGTGAACATTGAAATTCTAAGTAGTAGCTCGCTTGGTCTTACATGTCTATTATGGTCCTCTCCCACTTATGTATGATATATCTGTTGACTTGATGATTCCGGATGCACATTTTGACTAAAAGTCTATCATTCATGACATATGAAGCTTGTATATATTGTTTATGACTTTGCATATTGGTTCATTGTAGATTATGTTCTTTGTTGCATATGCACCACGAATACTTAGTACATTCCAAGTTTGATGCATACTCTTTTGCCTATATGATCTCACCATGTAGGGACTAGAGCTCCTTTTCATCCTTCTCCATGTGTATAGATAGTTAGGTCAAAGATTGCTTTTGGTAAGTCCTCCATTTCGAGGACAATATCTATTTAGTTTCATGCTTTATCAAGACTTATATATTTTGGAAATCTTTTGAAGGTGAGCCTAGAAGATGTCTTGGGCCCCGTTCCACTTATGTTAGAGGTGTTGTTGCATATAGATAAGTATGCTATGAGCTCCACTCTTGTTATATTTATGTATTAAGGAAGACTCTCTTATATCTTATCCCTTTCTTATTCTTGTTGTACGTTGTTGATGAGATAAAAGTTCTAAGTCCATAATTCCCCATCGCGTGAGTCATACTTACCCGCCTCTTAGATATTAATTATTATATGTTCACGCTAATGTTTTCCCTATAACATCCCTATAGCTTGAGTCCAAAGTCTCGTTTCCCCTAGAACTATGTGCTTATTGTTTATTTGTTCTTCCACAATCAAGGATGTGCCATATATGATTAAGAGGTTTGTTTAGCATCCTTCGAGTTCTCTGTGTCATGTTATGCCTAGACCCTAGGCTTGGGTCGTCACACATAGAACGCACTCTATATGGAATAAGGAAATAGGAGAGTCACCCTTTGCTAACATCATTAAGCAACAACATAGATGGGGTAGGTGATGTGTTGTAAAAATACAACACTTTTGATGCCTAAAACTTAGGATTTTGTGTGTTCCCTATACAACATTTATAGTTTTTATGTGTTTTTGTGTCTAGTTTTTGCAAGAAAGCAGGTTGGCTATGATTAGGGAAAAACTGTAGAATTTTCTGGTTTTTGGTGATTTACGATACCCTCTACGAGTCATAGGGAATATATTCTACGAGTTGTAGAGGTAGTTTTGTGACAAATTGTAATGAAGAATGATATCTAAAAATCAGCTATATGAGACCTCTATAGGACTCCTAAGCATTCTATGAGTCATATAGACAAGTTTCGTGAAGATTTTCAGAGAGGGATAATTTGAAGCAGTTGCAACCTATGAGTCTGAAGTACGAGTCAAAAATCATTTTATGAATCGTGAAGATTTTTCATAGAAGAGAAGTCCAAGATCCCAGAAGCTGACTACGAGACATCGATAATGACTCATAAATCACATTACGAGTCGTGAACACCTATCATGGAGCCCGTCAATCAATTTTTCTATCTATTTTAGGAATTAATTGTAATTACTGTAAATAGTACTTTTAGGTTATTTTAAAAAGTGAGTACGTCATTATTCTGTACTTTTAGGGTTTGTACCTAGAGAACTCAATACTTTAGAGAGAAGAAAGTGAGAAAACACTTTTGGGTAAATTTGATCTTGAAGCTTGTGATTCTCATTCTTCTTGGATTTGCTTGATTTCAATCCAGTTGTTTCGGTACTTAATTATGTTTTCTCAATTTATTATTTCTTCAGCTACCCATAGCATGAGTAGCTAAATCCACAACTAGGGTTGTGGGAACCATGATGATCTAACAAATAAACCCAAATAATTTATTTCTTTGAATGGGCATATGCATGTATTAATCAATTCTCTTCATTTTTCATGTTTTGTAGTGATAGTCAACATTAGAACTTGCCTAATGTTACTAAACCAAGGTAGTAATGAATAGGAAAAGAGATTGATTAACAGGATTCGATGATGCGTTCTCATGTAATCAACTGAACTGGACCAAGGGGAGTTGATTGGAACTTATAGGTAATGGTTAGTATTGCACACTATGGAGATGAGCCAAGTCACATAGTGAAATTCACCTCTCACCTTTGACCAAAGAGCTTGGTGAACTTAAATTATTGTCCCGGATGTTATATTCTAGACAAGAATTGAGTTATCTGGTGATACTAAGTTTGTGAGTCATGGGGAACACAATACTGTAATCGCTTTCTATTATTGATTTTCTCTTGTATTAGTTAATTCGTTTACCTTCTTATCAATTATTGCAACACCCTCCTTTTGGGGAATTGAGTTGGTTAATTACTTGGATTATTTATTTGTGAATTCTCATAAGTCTACGTATTCCTTGTGGGTTTGATCCTAACCTAGATTAGGTTTTATATTTTGACAATGACCGCTTTATCATCTAAAAATAAGGTGTAACTTGGGTGTGATCAGTAGGAACTAAAAGGATATATCCATAGATACATAAATGTCCCATGAGTCATACATCACATATTATCCAAAAATACAACTGCTCATGACTAGAACTGGGAATAAGACATGTTCAGAGCTCACCCTTAAAAGTAAATATATAAAAGAGATACTGTCTTAACATAGGTAGAAAGAAATTGGATGTTGCACTCAAAGTAGAGGACTCACCACAAGCATTAATTTTCATAGGTCAATTAGCCACGACGAAGTGGATGGGGAAAAGCTCTGTTCCCTACATGGTTAGGTCATGTAGGCAAAATTTATGTGTTAGTACTTTGAATGTACTAAGTATACAAGGTGCAATGCGACAAGAAAATCATAAGCCGTATTAGTCCAGATGCATAATCATAAAAATGGTAATAAGCTCAATATGACAAGAATGATCAATGCTTTAATTAAAACATGCATGAAAGGTAACTCATGATTTCTTAACATAGTATATATATTTGTGGGAGGAGACCATAACAAACATATAAGACCATGCGAGATACTATGTGGAATTCTACTGTTGCCTCCACACCAAAAAAGGAGAAGTCTACTTTCCAAGGTAGACCATAACCCACATTGTGTATAACTTGACCCAGTTGGATCCACTAGTGTAAGCCCATTTAGGGAAATAATCGTAACCTTTAGTGGCATATAATTATGAGACTAAGACTTTATACGAGGACCCTTTGGTCGAGCCTCCACCCTTAGCCTCAGTTGGTATTATACCTAGTCCAACGGAATATATAACAAAAGCATAATCATGACATGTATAACTCGTAAATCATAATAACATAGTAGAAATGTCACGACCCAAGCCTAGGACCTAGACATGACCAGAAAATGGGGAACCCGAATGGACTCCAAACAAGCCTCTTAGCATATCATCGCACATCCTTGGTCGCGAAAGCAAGTAAAATAACAACAAAAGATAGTAAATAGGGATAACCGGTGCTAGGGGACATCTTGCATATCACAATCAACAAGAGTAAAGAGAGAATCAAAGCTCATAGCATAGATACATAAAATGTCCAACAACACCTCTGCTATATAGATAAGAGAGGGGGCCAAGACAAGCAACCAGGCTCACCCTTATAGTCAAAGTATACAATAAAGGAAGAGAGTCTTTAGTACATAGCATAAAAACTTAGACATTGTCCTCGAATGGAGGACTCACCAACTAGCTTGAATAGATACCACTAGCCATATGGAGGAGGAGGATGACCAAATGGTTCTCTGATTCCTACATGGTAACATAATGTAGGCAAAGAGTATGCATTAGTACGTTTGAATGTTCTAAGTATGTAGGATGCAATACAACAATAGATAGGCAGCATGGGGAAAATGTATAATCATAAGCAATGAATGGCGTACTATAAATATGACATGTATGAATGATGTTTGAAGTAAAACATGCTTCTATAGAACATATTACGTAGGTAAGAAGAGACAATCATCATAGACTAAGCAACTAGTACTCTGAAGCCAAGGCTTAGAACCCCCTTGGTAGTGGTCGAGGTATCAACCCCTAACCATGGTTTATGGAAAGCACACCTTCCATCATAGTGGTCAAGGTATCAACCCCTCAACATGGTTAATGGACATCACACCATCCATCACATTGGTCAAGGTATCAACCCCTCAACATGGTTAATCTCCATCATAGTGGTCAAGGTATCAATCTCTCAATAAGGTTAATGGACATCACACCCTCCATCATGGTGGTCAAGGTATCAACCCTTCAACATTGTTAATGGACATCATACCCCCCCCCACTATCATAGTGGTCAAGGTATCAACTCCTCAACAAGGTTAATGGATATCACACCTTCCATCAAAGCGGTCAAGGTATCAACCCCTCAAGAAGGTTATGGTCAACATGCAACACTATAGACGCTTATCATGAAATTAACATATATACAACATACTTTCATCCTCATAGAGTCTATATCTCGTATGCCAAGTATTAGGCCTTCAACAAATCAAGAATCATAATCTAGATATTTTATCAAACACTTGGCGGTGTGCAATGCTAGTGGAAAATCATGTAGTTTAAGAGTGAAATCATGCAAGTGAATCTAATGCAAAACCATCAACAAACACTTGGTAACACCCTCAAACAATATACATCAACATCCTTCATCAAATCACACAATAGGTCTTAAATTCATAACTCAAAACATGCTAAAACAATCACCATTTCATAAACACCAACATATTATGTAATGAAATTCATAATAAGTAAGACCCATGAATAAATCAACTTTAAATCATGCAATTTTCTATAAAAGGAAGCCTGGACATCATGGGCGAAAGGAACCCATGAAAAAACTCACATACCTTGACTTTGGAGAGTTTCTTGAAGAAGATTTGACATGGAGAATTGAAGCTTGAATAAAATCCTTAGATTAGGATGAGTTTTGGGACTCTTGAATCTTGAGGAGAACTTGGGACTTGACTTGGTTTCCTTGAATTCTAACATGATTTCTTGAAAACCTTGAGAATTGATGGAGAATTTGATGAAGATTAAAGAGGATTTTGAAAGGATTTTGGTTGCTTTTTAGGGCTCAAAACGGTTTAATAATGAGAGATTTTCATGTATATAGGTATAGGGTTATTATTCAATTGCCCTGGAGTCAAAAGAACAATTTTTGAAAATTTTTGAACTAGTCCGCGTTAGGTCCGCATCGCGGACCCATCGCGGACAGCTACTATTTTTGTAAAGTTTCACCAAAAATTATTTTTCTTGGCACGGACAAAGTATAACTTGTAGATACTCATTTTCCCACACAATATTTCTCTCTAAGAAAGAATATGAAATTGGATTTGCGAAATTCTGGACGGATTTTGAGATATTGAAAAAAGATACATCATAGGGTCTTTCCGAGCTACGTGGAGGGGTGTTTAAATATTCCCGATTTGTTATATAAGGGATTTACGATTATGGGGGCATTCCTAGGAAAGTGTTGGGCATTTCAATATCTCCCCCTTGGAAACATTCGTCCCTGAATGTCAAAGAGATGTATATAAGAAGAGTAATCATGAAGAAATTAGCCCCAACAAGAATGCAACAATACACTTAAACACCATTTTTGAAATCTCAATGCAAGTGTTAAAATCATCATGAACTTGTCAACATAAACATAAATGCATGCAATGACATAAGGGATGAAACATAAGAATTGAAATTATAATAAGGGGATTTGACATGTTATGATAAGCTTGAATAGAGTGAAAGCGGTATGGATATCGCTTTTCCATGCCCACTTCAGCTCCCCAAGAGACCCTTTCGACTTGACGATTCTTCCAAAGGGCCTTAACGAATACTAAACCCTTACCAATAAACTTCTTCAACCCTTCCATCTAATACCTCCACCGGGGACTCCTAAGTCAACTTATCCTCCACAACACCCACAATCTTACGAGTTCTATAGCACTAGAGTCACTACCACATCCCTTTAATCTAAAGGCATAAAAAGCCGAACAAACCATAACCATATCCCTAGGTAATTCCAACCTTTAAGCAACCCTACCAACCCTCCTCTACACTATATAAGGACTCACAACCTCCATAGTCCACTTGGTACCATGAACCACTATCTCCCCCTTGGGAGACAACCTCCACTCTACCATCTTTCACCCGAAACCTCCAAATCTAATTAGGCGGAATAAAGACCTTGCTTAATCTAGACCCCCTTCAACTAAAGAAGATCTGGGACCATCACGAATACTATACCACTATGCTAAACTCCCCCCAATCTACCAATCGATGGACCTCTTTAGTCACCTCTTTGCCACCATCCTCAACACATGCTAGGCTACCTAGAGCACCGATCACAAAATTAGCCTCACCGGAGAAAATAATGCACAATCATATCATAATTCTTAAAGAGTTCTAACCACCTTCTTGTTATCTTCCATTCACACCTATCATATTTAGTGAATAAGCTCTCATCCCCCAAGACTTGCAACACTACCCCCAAATGATTCACAAGCTCTAAATAAATCAATGCTCCACCACTAGAGGCCACTATAAACCTGTCAATGTAGGGTTTTAAGACCCTATTCATGAAACCCATAAACATAGCCAGTGCATAAGTCAACCAAACAACTCCAATCATACTCAAAATGCTCACTCCTAATCCGAAAAGACACTTAGGAATACCATTATCCTCATCCTTACTTAGGGACAAATCCTGAACCAAAGATCAAGCTTAGAGAAGTGACTAGCCCAGTGT
>JAOTQR010077329.1:0-12252 GCA_025774065.1 Solanum ossicruentum | reverse complement strand
TATTGTTGTTGTTGTTGTTGGTGGTGGTGGTGGTGGTGGTGGTGGTGGTGGTGGTGGTGGTGGCGGCGGTGGTGGTGGTGATGGTGGTGGTGGTGATGGTGGTGGTGGTGGTGCTGCTGTTACTAAATACTTATATTTTTATTATTATTATTGTTTTGGTTATTATTATTGTTCTTATTATTATTGTTCTTCTTCTTCTTATTGTTGTTGTTGTTGTTGTTATTATTATTGTTATTGTTATTATTGTTATTATTATTATTGGTATTGATATTGGTATTCTCCTCCTCTTCCTCCTCTTCTTCTTCTTATTATTAAAAAATCCTAACAAATACTTATAATGACTTGCTAATTTTTTATATTTTCTTTGTATATAACGGAAAAGGAGACTTTGTACGATTTTGTAAACAACTGAGCAAATTAAGGCTTAAATCATTAAAAATGGTAGAATAAGTGTAAGTCACAAAGAATACATATATTACGGTTACACAAATTACTCTTGAGAATCATAAACACTACTGTTCGAAAGTTTTAAATTCCTTAAGCAAGAAAGTTTTCCCCAATATGTCGTGTTCTTTACTACTTTGTCACGTTGAGTTATAGTTAATGAACCTGGTTCATTGAACTCTCAACAATTTCAGAATAACTATTCAAGTTAGTCATAGGTGCTATAGTATTTCAGTATGAAATCCACACACTCCTATTGCTATCGTACTAGGGGTCATTTGGTTCTCAATATGTTATCTCAGCATAATTAACTTTGGGATAAATTAGTCTGGGATGAGTTATCCCATTATATATATAGGATAACTTGTCCCATTATTAAGGCAAAAATATTGGATAAATAATCCAGGGATTATTTTATACCTCCAATCAGATATTATTATAACTTATACCTCACACCAAACAACTCCGAACATTGCATTTTACACCTTGGTGACATTGGACTGAGCGTAACTTCTTCCATTTTCACTTATATCACTACTATTGAGGGAGAATGTGAAGGCAATTACTCCTTGCCAGAGTTATACATACACTCGCTCAGTCTTGTATTAGTTTATCACTCTATTAAAAGTATGTATTCTGAATTGCTTGTTCGTTTACTAAATCAAGACAAAATCAACTAAAATTTTCTCATTTTGTCCCTAAATTAATACTTTTTGGAAGCCTACACAAATTAGAAATTTCAAATATTTCTTTTAAGAGTTTACTAATTAATTTATATCTATTTCAATGATATCTATTCAAATGTCCTATACTATTATGTATATTTTTCATAAATCATCTGGACGGTACATCAAATTCAATAATAGATAAATTAGTAAAATTAACTATCTTTTTAATGATCTTTGGAGTCTAATACAAAATAAAAAGCGATCAACTATTATAAAATGGATGAAGAAGTATAACAACCAGCAATTCAAATTCAATACAAAGCAATTTTTCGTGGATAGCAAACAACCAAGAAGATTAGTGAATGCTTACATGCAATAACATAATTAATGCACGTCCCATTTTAAAGGGGTCCTCCAAATATTCTTATACAGTAAAATCATTCAAAATGACCCGTGAAACAGTGATAGGTCATCAAGGCCTATTGAGTGTTGACCATCATTCTATGTAGTGCAGTCCCATTCAAGAATGAGGGAGTCATTAGTTCATTGCATATCTCATTCAATTAATAACCTGTGCAGCACTTTTACCGTTTCAATTTAAGTATTTTAGTTTTAGTGGATATGAAATTTTAAAGTACAAAGGGAGAGACTATTAAGTTTTCTAGTTATAAACTAAAGATGTAAATAAATTTTTAAATCTTATAATGTTAAACTTGATATATAAAATGTTAAAATTGAAAATATTATCAAATATATAAAAAAAACATAATTACGCAAACATATGATATATATTTACATTATATAACTATAGTTTAAAAAATTTAGAGCTACAGTTAAGGCTTTGTTGCTACAGTTAGAGTTTTGTTTCTATTTTCTCTCTCCTCTATTCCTTTTTCTCGGCTCTCTCCACTTTCTATGCAATTTCTTGCGGGTATACAATTATAAATGTGTACCAACTCCATATATATAATTATTTTGACAGATATACATAGTTAATTCGACTGATATACATACAATTCGCCTCTCTCCTCCCTCGCTCGCCTCTCTCCTCCTCTCGCTCTCGCTCGCTCTCTCCCCTTCTCCCAATCTCACTTGCCAGATATACAAATATATATGTATATTAATTACATATACATAAATATTTGACAGATATACACATATAATTTGACAAATATACATATACAATTTGTTTTTTTCTCCCTCTCTCGATCTCACTCGCCTCTCTTCTCCCCTCCAAGTCACATAGCCAAAATTATATTATATAATTATATAAAATATAATTATTTGACCATATTAAATTCTACGCGTAAACTATTTATGAAAATTCTCAAAAAAAAATAATCTCTCGTATAGAACCGGAGAGTCATTGATATGTGGGCTTAATTCCAAAGAATATCGTGAGCAGTGCACACGAGTGCACTTGGTTGGATCCATCTGGCAACTCAACAGAACTAAAATCGATGTGATTGGAATTTAATGAAAGTCACTCTCTTAGTTTTAATTTAAATGATTTAATTTGATACGAATAAAAAAATATTTTAAAATTTATCATTTTAAAATAAATGATAAATATGTATTTAACTATAAATTATTTTAGAAAAAATAAATACTTTAAAATTAAATTATTACTTAATATATATCAAAATTATTCACAGAGGACAAAATGCCTAATGTAGCAAGGACATCGTAATAACAGAGAAAAAACCTTAGACCTTGCGTCTACTCTAAAACATAGTTTTTTTCTAATAATAATTAATTATGAATTTGAAATGAGAATATATCTTAATTTTGAATTTAAGTGATGGTAATTTATGTAAGTGTTTATTGTTTTTATTAATGTAAATAATGAACATGAGTAAGTTTTTTCCTGCTAGACAACCCCAATAAGTACCTATGATTAAGATTTAAGAGAGATAGTGGTCCATGAAATCTGGTAGAAATTAAAAATGTATGTATCGACAATCATGCATGGTATGCGGAAGAAATAAGATTTTTTTTTCTTATTATAAAATGTATAGCTTTTGCAGATTTTTTATGTGTTAAAATCAAAATCTCTTCTTATATATGAAAATTAAAAAAAAGATACCTGATAGAAGATCATAAAATACAAAAGCAATTCTTCACTTATTTGAAGGCAAATTAACATTAGTAGTTAGAATTGCCATTGCAATAAAATTAAATACGAAATAAGTCCAAAATGACGAACGAGTCAATAATGTTCTAGACTGGCATCCAATGAGCCGCAACTATTGTTGATGGGTTACTGAAAATGACATATTTTGACAACTTGCACGGTTGTGTCATTTTAACGACTTGCTGTGTATGTTTAGCATCAATGAGATAGTCCTAATTAAACTTCTTAGGTTACTACACCACCCTTTTTTTTTTTTTTATTACTTAAATAATATATTATATAATATTTTATCTATCTCATTTTAATTATTATAATTTTGTATTTTAAAATTAAATTGTATAAATTTTGACTAATATTTTAATATATATTTTTTAATAATATTAATATAAAAAGTAAAAAAATTTCCTACGCATCAATTTAAAGATAATTATTACACATGTTAAATGTATCCTTTTAGAATTTACGACCTTTAACATTTAAATTTTAAGTTATAATAGATCAGTATTTAATGAAAATATTTATTTTTATTTTAAATATTATTTATGTAAAATTAAAAACAGAAAAGGACAAAAAATACCCTTGGACTATTTGAAAAGATTTAAATATACCCCTCATCCACCTTTTGGGTTAAAAATACCCATTCATCCACCTTTTTGCTCTACATTTACCCTTAAAACTAACAACTTATTTAAAAATTATTTATTTATATTACGCGGTATCTTCCTATTGGCTAAAATTAAATTCTAGTTTTTTTTAATGTCTGCTCCGACCACATCTATAGCCCCATCCCCAAACCCAATTAAAAGACCAATTATAAAGAAAAATAGTTTTTTAATTAATAAACATTATCAAAAATATTTTTTTCCTTACTCTAATATACACACCATAAGCAACTCAAATGCTTGTAGATGGGTTTATTCCAACTCGACCCACTAGAATGATTAGTAGGATTGAAGAACCAAAATTATGAAAAAAAATAAAATAGTGAATTTTTATTTCCAAACAAAATGAAATATTTTACACTATTTGGGTCCATGCCCTCTTCGCTTAATCACAATTTGAAAAAGGAAATTAGAGTAAATGACATTGGGAAAACATGAAGCTAAATCACTCAAGCTTCAACTTTTAACAATTATAACAAAAATAATTCTAATTCTTAGCTTTGTTGTGCGTGTCTTTGTTAGCAATATACCATATTTTGTGACTGAGGAGCAACTAATAATTCAAATCTGTGAGGAAGTTGAACTAGTTGTTTCCTTCAGATTATGATTGACACAGAAATGGAAAAACAAAAGAAGTTATGAATACTGCGACGACGAGACTTCCTTGGTATCGAGCCATGGATGAAGGAAAAAAGGAAAAATTAAGAGAGAGAGAGAGATCAATTTTTTCCAATGGATCTTTTAATTGGGTTTGGGGATAGGGGTGGCAATTAAGGTGGGGCGGGGCGGGACTGGTTATATCCTCAATGAGGCAGAGTAGGGAAAGAATTAAATAGGACAGGTTAGATTAGGGTGGGTGAAATATTATTTTTAAAAAATTGTAATGGGCTAGGGCAGGGCAGGCAGATCCAAATTACAAATGGATCAGATTAAAAAAAATTTGACCCGTCTGCCTTCTAATGTATAGCATCGTTGAAGTCACTTCAATGAAGTGTGATCTCAAATTTCCACAGGTATTAACGGAAACAATCTCCAGTCTCCAATCTCGTTCTGATTCCATGGAAACAGATGTTTGATTGTTCATCTCTTCAACAATCTGATGTTCCATTTTTAGGTACTATTTCTTTTCTGATTTGGGATTTGTGCATTTGTATTTTGTGTGTTGGATTTGAAGTGCTTTTTCAATTATTTGAGTGTCATCACATAAGCAGAACTGACCTAAAAAAATATCTAAGAATTTTGGCCTATTTTCAATGTTGTAGCTCACCCACCATTCTCAACGTGTTGATATCTCCTAGTACTGCTGTTTTTTTAACTCCAAATTTGTAGTATTCTTTGTTATAACCATTTACTTTACGTTGAATGGTCTGAATGGCTTCAAATTTGCTTTATTCTGCTTTGGCCTTAGTGCTCTTTTTGTTTTTAGCAGAGCTTTATTCTACATTGAGTCAGTTAGTGAGGTTATTTTGAGTTCAAGATTGGTAGCTAAAGAGAACCAAGTATGAATTTTTGATAATCTTGAACCAAACATGGGTTCAGGATTGGTAGCTAAAGAGTACATAAATGAAATGAACTCAAGGAGGACCACAGACACACTCCTCTTTAAGGCTGAAATATCTGCAGTGCACTAAGTTAGATTCTCTTGCTTTCACTGGTGTATATGTTTTCACTTCTGCATTCACTCGAATAATTGCTCAACATGATATAGGCCAATCTAACCTTTTTTCGTATTTCGTAATAGGTAGTCATGACATCTCAAAATGATGAGAATCTTCCCGTTTCATCTTCTAATGCTATTTCCTTAGAGGCTGAGAGCCTAAGGCCATCACAAACTGATCAAGTTGTCCAACCGGGAAAAAAGAAAAAAATATTCTAAAGCATGGAAGGATTTCAAATTGGTGTATGTTGATGGTGTTCCATATGGTTAGTGTAAGTATTGCAATGCTCGATATAAAAATGCTAAAAACTGTGGGACGAAGTCTATATGGGATCATTTACCTAAGTGTCCTAATAAACCAATAAATGAGGGTGATATAGGAGGTGATGATGGACGACACTATTTTGATTAAGATGTTTCACATAAACAACTTGCATATGCCATTATCTTACACGAGTATCCACTCTCTATAGTTGATCATGTGGGATTTAGAAACTTTATTGCGAGTCTTCAACCTATATTCAAGATGGTTTCACGAAATAAGATCAACAATGACATAATGAAAATTTTTGACAATTTGAAATCAAAAACTTCTAATTTGTTGGATAAAGTCATGAGTAGAATTGCAATAACAATCGATATGTGGACTTGTAACAGCAATAAGAAAAGATTCATGGCTATTACTGGACATTTTATAGATGATTCATGGAGTCTTCAAAGTCATATTTTTAGATTTATTTATGTTCCCGCTCCACATGCTAAAGATGCTTTATGTGGTCCGTTTGTTAGATTGGGATCTTGAACGAAGAATATGAACTATCACAGTTGACAATTCTAGTACGAACAATGCAATGATGAGAACCTCATTGGATGATAAACTTAATAAAAATGATTTGTTATTAGCTAGTCGAGTGTTTCATGTACGTTGTGCCACACACATCTTAAATTTGATTTGTGCAAGAAGGGTTAAAGGTGATAGGAGATAGTATTGGCAAAGTACATGATAGTGTCTTATATTGGATTGGATCAGCTGGTAGAATTGAGAGATTTGAAGAAGCGACACGTCTGCTACCTTGTTCTTGTAAGAAGAATTTGGAGTATGATTGTCCTACTCGTTGGAACTCAACATATTTAATGTTGAGAACAGCGTTGGAATACAAAGAAGTATTTAAGAATTTGAGTTTAACCGACTCAAATTATAAGTCATATCCAACTAAAGAGCAATGGAGTGATGCAGAAATTATTTGTCGCAAACTCATTCTCTTTTACCATATCACCGAATAATTTTAAGGAACTCAATATCCAACTTCCAGTCAGTACTTTACATGAGTTTGTGAAATTAAGATGGAGTTGGAAGATTGGGTCAAGAGCTTTAATCCTTTAATTAGCTCTATGACATCTGTGATGTTATTGAAATTTCAAAAATATTGGGATGATGTGCATGTTGTGATGAGTGTAGCTGCAATCTTTGATCCAAGATATAAGATGAAGTTGGTAGAGTTCTTTCTTCCACAAATTTATGGGAAATATGCTTCAACTAAAATTCAAGAGATTTGATCTCATTGTTATGATCTCTTTCATGATTATAAGAGTAGACTATCTTCTCCAAGGGAGTCATTTGAAGTATCTAGTTCTAGTGAAGTTTCTAATCATATGAAGGTGATAGACTATCAAGGTTTGATAGATTTGTCTCTTCAAGTCGAGCTATCATGGAGATAAGATCCGAGTTGGATTTATATTTAGAAGAAAGTTTACTACCTCGGACTCCATCATTTGATAACTATGGGTTAAAAATACCCCTCCATCCACGTGTTTGGTCCATATTTACCCTTATAACTAACAACACATTTAAAAATTGTTATTTATTTTTTTATATATTATGTGACATCTTCCTATTGGCTGAAAGTAATTTATAGTTTTTCTGCTCTGACCACATTTACATCCCCATCCCCAAATAGGGATGTATATAGGGTGAGTTAGGGCAAGCTAGGGCAGGGAAAGCCTTAACCTATTAATATTGTGACCCACCCTACCTTGCCCCGTTTAGCATTTTGAAGTAGATTGCCCTGTCCTGTTAAGCCCTACCCTGCCCCACCCCATTTCCAGTGAAGCACATGATAACATTTCTCTGAACACATTTTAACACTTTCTGAGGACTTCAACATCAAGATTCTCAGCAGGTATTATCACATTCCATGACAACTTCGATTTCACATACATTTTAAATGACCTGTCACAAATCAAATGCAGTGGGCTTTATCAAGAGATGTATGGGACATTACAAAGAAAGTATGTAGTCATAGCAATACTAGTATATAAGTTCTAAAAACTCCTTCAAATTTCATATGCCACAACTACAAGAAATGTCGAGCACATTTACTGAAATTTATCCATCAGTAGCAAAAAGGAAACTCTGCTCTTGATCAAAGAGCACCAACAAACAAGTTATCAACAGTAGCAAAAAACTGCAGACAAACATATACACAAAACTGCAGACAAACAAGCCACCAGCAGTAGTATAAGACTGCGGACAAACAAGACCAAATAGCTTTGTAAAGCACCAATAGAAGCAAAAACCTGAGAAAATAACATATACATAAAACTGAAGAAATGAGCAGTAGCACGACTTCTACGTAAATGACTGTCCTGTATTTGATAGAAAAGTATCTCGAGCCAGTATAACTCCTATAGGAGAACAGCAACAGCAGCAACTTGTACATGGAAGGAACAAGAGTTCTTGGGGATGGATAGTTGCAAGTCCAATGAGAGCTTTCTGAAAGCTGCTTTCAGTAAGACATAAAATGGGAAAAGAGCAACCTCAAATAAGAATACTACTACCAAATAGCAGAGAAGGAGCATCAGTTGATATTCGACATAAAACTTAACTCTGACTCTTCTTCATCATCATCATCAATCAATGTTGAACATGACACTCTATCAATTGTTGAAGTCAAACTTGGAAAAAATCATAATGCTTCAATGTATCAATGTACTATTTTAAACTAAATAACTAATATAAAAGTATTACATACCATTTATTTCATTCCATAACATGTGCAGACACACATTAAAGCTTCCAAAGTAGTAGGATGCAATCTACTGCGATGAGGACTAATCAATCTCCCACTAGTGCTGAATGCCAATTCAGAAGCATTGATTGACACAAGAATGACTAAGAGATCATGAGCCATCTTTTGCAGAGTAGGAAATTTGAATCCGTTTATCTTCCACCAACTCAATCATGCATCCCATATTGATATTATACTTATTTGTTGCTTATGATTATGCATTTCGACTATGTTGGCTTATGTCTTGTTGCATTGCATCCTACATAATTAGTACATTCAAATATACTAACGCATACTCTATGCCTACATGATGTTACCATGTAGGAACCGCAACACATCTCGATCATCCTCCACGTTGCTAGTGAGATACTTCAATGACAAGCTTGGTGAGTCCTCAAGTTCAAGGACACTATCTATTTTTGTTGCTATTTTAAGACTTCTTTGTGTTGAACACTTGATATTATGAGGGTGAGCCTGGAAAGTGTCTTGGCCCGCGCTCCATTCCAAGTTAGAGGTGTATGTTAGATATTATGATGCTATTGTATTATGAGCTTGACTCTTATGCTTTTTTTATATTCAAGATTTCCCTTAGTTCCACTTTCAAATTTATATATCTCGTTGTTGTTTACTTTACTTCCGCGACCAAGGATGTGCGATTGATATGCTAAGAGACTTGTTTGGGTCCCTTCAGATTTCCATTCGCCGTGTCACATCTCGGCCCTAGGCTTGGATTGTGATAAAAACTGCCCATGAGTTATTTTTTGAGGTTATTTTGGATGTTATTTATTCTTTTAATGCACAAGGCTAAGTCATGTTAGTCTATTCTAAGTGGGTGTAATTTATTTTCTGTCATCCTAACCACTCATTCATTCAACTCTTAACCTAATTATAGATTTTTCTATATAAGAATCTTCTCTCAAGGAAAGATCAAGATGAACTCTCGGGTTCTTCAATTAAGTCTCATTTTTTCAAATTTTAAGCTAGTGATTCACTTGAGTTATGTGATATGTTCATCCATGGATCTCTTATCATCCATGAAGTCCCAAAAATAAACTCAATTTTACAAGTTTTGATTGCTACCCATACTAGGGTTTCTATGATTTCTTATGGGTCTTACAAATTGCACTTAATTCCTCCCAATTAATCTTACTATGCATGACTGAAGTATAATTTCATGTTTTCAAGACCATTTACACAAAGCATTCCATGCAAGTGTGATATGATTATGAATTCGACTATATTGACATGCATGAAATAAGATTTTTAAGGAAAGTATGAATTTAAAGTTCTTTTGAACAAAGTACCATTATATTTTCATGAAATTTAAATTTATTTTTGATTGAAGCATTCTTATATGTCATGACCCAGACTAGACCCTAAATGTGACAGAGGGAATGAAATTTAAGATCCTAAACAAGTCTCTTAACATAAGCATAAAAAGATAACATAAGAAACCATAAAAAATGAAATGCAGAAAATAAGTCTTAAAAATATTTTTATCATGGTAATAATATCAAGCCAAAATCTGAGAAAAATACTAAATAAACTGAACACTGACTAATGCAGCAAATACCCAATAGGCTATCCACTAAAATGACTCTTAGTACCTCCTTTCGCACCCAGACATCTGTATATCTCTTCTCAAACATAGTCCTCAGTAGCTATTACTATTTAGCCCCCATTCTATAGCAACTAACACTCAATTCTTGGTAGAAACTATAACAATAGCCACCGGTGCATATAAGTCATAAAGTTCATGCTACACAACCTAGTAGTCAGCCCCAACCACAACTAGCCACTCACAACAGCCACAATAGATCCAGGTATAACCCCTCATAATATTTTCCACGAAAACCTCCCTTAACAATGTCCGACTATCCTCCAGAATAGCATAGCAAAAACACACTAGACTACTTGTATCTCATCTGAAATATACTAGCACAACATCGATATATAGAGAATAAGAAATATAGCATAATAAGCTAGTGGTAGGGCTAACTCGGATGTAACCGATCCAACTCATTTCAAAATCTCAATAGGACTAATACATCGGGGCTATGCTCAACTCACCTTCCAACCCGCATGACTTATCTCAATGGGACACCCTCAGAACTACTCTGCTCCTAATCTCAACCTATACCAATTGGTGTCCATGGTCCGCGTAACCCTGAGTGCCGACCTAAGGTGTCTTCAGTCTATCTTGAATACCCCGGACCTTCGCTAAGGCATCCTGCATCAAGGTTATACCACATGGGCTTGGCTTTGCAGACTTAACCCAGCCAGTTGTAGTATGACATCGGCACCTACATCACAGAAACAAGTCAATCTACCTCCAGGGCATATGAAAACTGAGGCAATCCAACAACATTGCTCAACTTGTGTATCATAATCTTGAAAAATCATTATACGAAATCGCCCACTAATAAAAGAGACCCTTTTCTACAACGAGAATCGAACCAGGGTAGAAGAGCCCGAATTAATACTCAAGTACGCGGCCTATCACACAAATATATAAGTGAAAGGGAAATTTAAATCAAATACTTAAATAGGTAACTAGCACATGAAAATCATACTTGTAGCCTTGTCAAAACCTAGGCCTCTACCGTGTTAAGGCTGCATAGTCCTAGCGTTGATGGTCCCCAACTCTAATGCTATCTCTATCTTAGCCTCACTTCCTCTTGTAGGACCCATGGAATCCTATTGAAGGCTATACCAGTCCCCTCACCGATCATCCCTGTGACCTCGGTCCGGGCCCCTTCCTCTATCACCTAGTAGGGATGTTGATCTGGTAGCCTGAGGCTACATCTGTGACTCTAGACTCTCAAAAGACTCTGATGCAATTTGACCGACTGCATCGGATGGCCATGCCTAAACCCACTGTGGCAACCTATCCCTCGTTCCTCTAAATCCAAATTGATATCCCTAGACACATCACTTTTGTTGCGCACATCTTTTGCTACCCCCTCGGGCCTCTCAACCGAGCTACTCCTTGGGTTATTCATATTCAATTGGAGCATGCACTAGAGGAATGATATTGGACTAGCTAGCTTTAAGTGCAACTATCAATTGCTCGAGAGCCGCTCGTATCTCTGATATGATCAGAAAGGTGATTGAGAAAACAAGTCGCCCTAGCTAAGAGAGAGTTGGGGCATGATGTCTCGGCTCACCGGGCTTTGAGGGTTGCTCCTTGTATAGGACAGATGGTGCAACCCTACCCCAAGCTCGAGTTCATGCTCTATGAACCATATCTACAATACATAAACAAAGTTAGATTCTTAGAATTCTAAGGGGTATTGACAAGATTGCATAGTATGAATCAACAACATAGGAAATTTGCTAAACATCCCATATTTCCCTGGAGATAAGCCATAGATGTCTCTGTATCCATCCATAAGACTCTACTAGATGGTAGCTCTGTACAACTGAGTGTTAGACCCCGTAATTACTTAAAGGTCAATTATTAATTCGAGAACAATTGTTGGGATTGAAGTATATTTTAACTTTAATCAACTTAAGGTGCAGGATTATGGAATCAAGTGAATTTGGCGGATAAAAATTTAATTGAAGTCGAAAGTCCTTAATTGGATTTAAAATAGAAATGTTTGGGACCTAATTGGTC
>JAOTQR010077328.1:0-12252 GCA_025774065.1 Solanum ossicruentum | reverse complement strand
AATGAAACAACTCGTGAACATTACTTAGCAACAAGAGTTCATGTAACTTGGTATCCAAGTATGGATGTAGATTTGAATATGGTTGTGTATGGAATCATATGAACATGTAACACAAGTAGAGACATAATTAATCATTGTGTCGGAGTTGGTAAATACCTTTATGTACCAAGGAGAACTCTATGCTTCATACCAAATGATACGAAAGCAAATAGCCTTACATATCTCGTTGTATGACCTCGTTACTACCTTGGAGTGGCTGCGCTTTCCCCCAAATACTTATCTACAGTATTTTAGGCAATAAGACTAGTATTAGCAGTGACAAAATATTTTTTAGCATCCCAATAACATAAAACTAACATTCGGACAACAAACGTTTAATTAGCGACACAGGAACATTTCTTCACCCTTTTCACTTATAATTCATATTTTATAACAACCTTTCTTATATAGATGTCATATATATATATCTTATTTCAAACTTTTAATACAACAGCCCCTAAGACACAACATATAACAATTCTTCACAACATACAAACAAGCGACACAACGTTATATCCTTTCCCCACACTTCGACATCAACAATCCCGAATCTGTCTTAACTTTACCTAAGTTGTTTTCAATGATTTTACCACATAAAATCAGTAATAAAATAGTACACAAATAGTCCCAAAGAAGGTTAAGGTCGTGGAACAACATATTACAATTTTCAGCTTCCAAGTTTCTTTTAAAAGTAAAATTACAACATCGTAAAATAACTCATCTTTATGGACTGTAAAAGTGATACAACAGCTTAATTACATGACTAACAACCTATACCTTATTAAAACATAAGTCTTACTTCATAATTCAACCAACCAATTAAGAGAAAAGCCTCTTGAACAACAAGAAAGGTTCACAACAATACTTAGGACGCATGTTGTCCAGAATTTCAAGCATAAAGTAATAGTATATACTTCTTATTTTTCATGAAGAAGCCATACTAAATACACAACTATAATTTCTTACCTTTACGTTAAAGGTTCATATATTCCTTCAAGAGCCTTAGAGGATTGTATTTTCAACTTGGTAAAGTGAAATAGATAGAAAACAAGAGTGTTTTGGAAAGTTGAAATATTGTTCAAATGCAATGCCTTTAGGGACTGCATTTGATCCATTTTTAGAGACTTTCTTGGCCAACTTTCTTTTTCAATTTTGACCATATATTACCACCTATCAATACACTTGTGATATTACAGCTGGTCAGCTTGGTAAAGTGGAATAAAGAGTAGATAAGTGCCTTTTGAAAAAACTGCACACTTCTTTGAAAAACTGAAAACTTGTATGAATTGGCAATGACTAGAGGGCTGCCTTATGTCGTTTTTAAGGACTTATTTGAACAACTTTCTCTTGACATTTTGCCCACACATGTACAACTATTAATACACTTGTTATTCAGCAGCTTGTCTCTCCTAATTGGGCTTAAATGGGTGGCACATTTGATGGACCTTGGCTGCCCATTTTCCAGCTTTCTTCTTACTTATGTTTGGGCCTAATTTAGCATAGACATTGTGATGTCTTTGAGCCCCTTTTAATATCCTCCTTGGATTGAACATATAGTCCATTTATAATGCTAAAACTTGGGCTAAGGTTACACCCTTAATACAGACTTTATTCATAATCGAACTTGGACAAATTCGTCATCAGGCCTCGTCTCTATTTAGTTATCAAATTTAAGCTAAGCAAGTAGGTGACTTTTCCTACTAAATTATTAAGCCATACAAGCATCTCAATTATTTTACTTTATTTAGGGTAGTGACCTCCTTAAATTAACACAGAACATACAGTCATTCAACCCGCTTAAGCGTTAGAAACACATATCGCCCATTAACACGAGAGTCAAGCACTTGTTTAACAATTGACGCTAATTTAACAAAAACATATCATGTTTTATTAAATAGCATTAGTACATGAAAAATGTGGGGTGTTACAATATACCCTTACCGTTAAATTATTAGACCACTTCTACCCTCCACATCCAAATTTTCGTTTAGCCTCACATGTGGCATCCGATGTGAGACAGATTTTGCCACATGGACGTCCATATAAACATTCCATTTAGGATACCAAATTCAAAAAATGAAAAAAGGGTCATTTTTACCCTTAAAGTATCCGAGTTAGCTCACATTTACCCTTTAACTATTTTTGGGCTCAAATATACCCTTACCGTCAAACTATTGGGATGAACAAAATGGAAGGGACGAACTAATTAGATCCGCTTTTAAGTTGAAATTGTTTTAAATGGTCGGATTTTCGATTTTTTTAATTTGATATCTCATTGTTTAATCTAACATATGAAAAGATTATACCAATTTTAAACCCCAACTTTGTATCTTTAATTTCTGAAAATCGTCAAAAGAGTAAAACTAAGACATATGATGTACTAGGGGATGGAGAAGCCACAAATAGACAAATTGACTTTCTAGGTGATGAAGAAGATTATGTCTTTTAGTAATGAAAAAGTCAAATTGATGAAATTGGGGAGGAAATGAAATTGGGATACAAGTTGGGGATTAACATTTGTATAATCTTTTCATATGTTAGATTAAACAATTAGATACCAAATTAAAAAAATCGAGAACCCGACCCGTTCAAAAATTCTCAATTTAAAAGCAAATCTGTCCCTCCCATTTTGTTCATTCCAATAGTTTGACGATAAGGGTATATTTGAGTCTAAAAATAGTTAAAGGGTAAATGTGAGCTAATTCGGATACTTTAAGGGTAAAAATAATCCTTTTCCATTTTTTTAATTTGGTATCCTAAATGGAGTGCTTATGTAGATGTCCATGTGCTCGTCTCACATCGGATGCCACATATGAGGCCAAACGAAAATTTGGATGTGGAGGGTAGAAGTAGCCTAATAATTTAACGGTAAGAATATATTTGAGCCCAAAAATAGTTAAAAGGTAAATATGAGCTAATTCAGATACTTTAAGGGGAAAAATGATCCTTGTTTATTAACAAAAAATTAAGCGGGTGTTCATAAAAATATTCAATAGAGTGCTGACTGATATTTTATTGAATTCTTTTTTCACATATTTATTAGAGGGTTTATATTTCATCCTTTAAAGGTACTATTTTATAATTACTATCATTAAGATTTTAATTTCAAGTCACAACAGATATGCATATTTTAATACTTCGTTTAATTTTTTTTTATATTAAGAGTGATCATTAATAAAAATGTCTAAGAGTGAACATGTATTCCACTTTTCCTATATTAATCTCATGCTATAATTAAGGGATTAGATTTTCAACTTGTACACATTTTTGTATTTGTCATAATCATCGGATTTTTCTCTCTCAACATCATTATCTTTTCTTTTTTTTTCCATATTTGTCTCTCACTAAACTTGACTCTTGGTTTTTCTCCATTTCTGTCTAAACTACTATTCATCAAAATTAAACCAATTTCTTCAACTTTTTTTCTTCTATATGAAGTTGTTCTCTTTCCTTCAATTTCACATAATGTCTAAAAAACTCAATGTGATGGTTATGCCTAGGAAGAGCCTTAGACTAAGAAGAACGGCAAGTTGAGATAAAGTAATCAAGTTTTGATATTTTAACTCAAACACCTGCAATGAACGCTAAGTCACCTGTTAATAAGAATAGAATACTAAAGAAGAAGTCAATGTCATATAATAGAGGGCAAGGAAAAAAATCGATGTCTCTGTTAAATCGCAAGATAAAATAGATTGAAGAGATCGAAGAGGTCAAAAAAGAAAAGGCAAGGTGATAGCATCTTCTTCAAGTGAACATCATTTAGAATCAAATTTCGTTTTTGTTACATAAATTGAACACAAAAATGCGTGGAATATATCTAAAAGTGAGACTTTCAAGTTTAAAAAAGTGCAACCTATTTAGAAGATATTTAAGTAATTAATTTTTATGAAATATTTTTCTTTATTGCATAGCCTGTGAGTGCAATAATTTTTTAATATGAAATTGACTTATATTTGCATGTATATTATATACGAATGATGTTGCATGAAGTCGATTTCTAATTGATTAATCACGTGCTATGTAATAAAGAAAAATATTTCACAAAAAATAATTACTTATATATATATTTTTTCTAATTGTGCCAAAAATTTAACGGAAGGAATAATTTTTATCCAAAATCTTATGGGGGAAGGAGGTGGGAGGAGGGGGGTGTTTTCGCTCCATTTCAAATAGTTTAGTGATTGAGAAAAGTCCTAGATAATTTGATGGAGTTGCCTTTCTTCCAACTAGCTTTTGATATAATTTTGCGGTATGATATCATCATTATTATTATTTTATCATTTTAATGATGTAAATTACATCCCTAATTTTGCATTAAATTTTTTATTATGCTTATAAAATGATGGTATAAAAATACTAATATATAAATTTTTCATCTTGTACTTAGCCTTAAAGTGAGCTATATCGTGTTTTTTTTATGGTGCGACAACATTTTATAATGTAAAAGCGTTATTTCTCATTCATACAATTTGTCATAATTTTGAAAGACTCGATTATCACATTGCCAATTAAAAAAATCAAAAAATATTTAAAAAGGCACAATACACAACCCCTTCAAAAATGCATTAGGTCTCACAGCTTTAACTATTTTATTCAGTTGAACTTGCATGTCATAAAAATTACAATTAAATTAATCTATTTTTTGCTGGAAATCAATTTTTTCTAATTTATTTTGTCATATTTGTAAATGAATAATAGAGAAATTCATGATATTTCATTTAAATGAGATTCTTTCATCAATCAAGGTTGACTCGCTCTCTCTATTTCTTCAAAGCAATTTCTTGTAAAAATGTTGTTTCTCTTTTTGTTCAGATTTTGTCTTGATAATTGAAAATTGAGTTACTATAATAATATGATTAATATAGTGGAGTTACTATAATGAAATAATTCTATAAAATTAAGTTACAATAATAATATCATTTATGTACTATTATTGCATTTTTATTAAATAGTAAATTTAAGTTGCATTTTAATTTCTTAATTATGACATTTTAAATCTCTATAGTTATTATTAATTATTATTGCATACATTATTCATGGTACAATCTTTATTATGACAATATCTTATGTTACTCTCATCTTGATTATTAGCAAGCCTCTTTTACAATCAATATAGATATCCACATAGAATACATAACCTAATGGCTGTAGAAATTTGTGATTATTTTTAATATATTTTACGATAAATATACAATGAAATTGAATTATCATTTTGATTCTACGCTAAATTACATATTTTCTTATTTTATATATATATTATATTACTTTACTCTTTATATATAAGGGACACTTGAGCTCCGTCGTTATTCTGAACCAGGGGCATACTTGTAATCTTACCTGCTGTTTGCATTGCTGATCTTGTACTTAAGGCTTGAAAAGGTTATCTTGTGTTTTGGGCCTACCAAAATAGCCCTCTCTTAGCCAGCTGCTTAGGGGATTTTACAGGGATTTCATACCTTGGGCTGCTGCCGCCTTTTGTACCTTCAGCTCTAATGTGTGAACTCTGTCTAGGAATTTATTTAATAGGGCTCAGTATGCTCCCTTTTTTCCTCGGTTGACCTATGGATACTGGAGTTAGCTTCACAATGCAAGTCTTGTGTCTTTTAAGCTTATACTTTCTCCCAAAGAAATTGGCTGTGCGTAACAATGGAAATCACCGCCATCTTTGATCTTCGTGGCACCAGCTTGTTCTCCATATCCTTTCTCGGTGCGTTCTCTGCTGCTAATTTCTACGGTGCTTCTCAAATTCTTTTGGCGTATGCTTGGCAACTTGTTAGATCCAACGTATTCCTTTGATTCGTAATTGGGTGATTTCTATGGGAAGTTGTTTCCACTTGGTGCTTATATACTTTTCCTATTCTGTGTGATTCCTGTGGCCACCTCTGGCTAGGCGAAATCAAAGAATTGTTGATTTCAGAGTAAGGAAATCGTTTACTGGCTACACATGCCGAAACAGAGTTTGTGCTAACTGTAATAGGCCTTCTAGTTTGTCTTTTTAATCACATATAGGACTTCCACCAGACTAAATTGCTGACAAAACTAAGAGTAATTCCTACGGATTAAGAAATAACTGGTGCTTTGTCTGTAGCAGGCCGGGCATAAGCCTAGGCATAGCAAGAGTACTAGCAGAGCTGAGCTCCAAAACTTTAGGTTAAACCGGCAAAGAGGCCACGCAGCAGTTTGAGCTTGGAAGTCGTGGCGGTGTAACAATAGTTGCAGCTGTGGCAACAACTCCGGCAACGTCTTCCGTTGTTTGCAAAAAAGGATGAGAAGTTCCTACATTTCCATGGAAATCGTCGGGAACCAAAACAGCGGAAAGAAAAACTCTTGGCCAGAGCGAAAAGCTCCAACATTTGACTGAATACAGGATTAGGTACCCACGAGGAAATACTTGTACGTTTGTGTTTCCCTGTGCATACTAAGAACAGGGCAGTCTCAACAGCAAACGTCAGAGATCCTTCGCCATATGCAATACCAATCAACAAATTCGAATGGGTTATTGATACATTCACTATCGTTGAAGAAGTAACAGAAAGCAATGACGAAGAAGAAGAGAAGCCATTGCCACTGCCCACCAAATTGAACATAATCTCCTTTGCTGACATTGAAAGGCAAATTCCAGGCACTGAATTCGGTATGCAAAAATTAGTTCTCCTATTTAATTTATTTGTTGTACATAAGGATTCATACTTGCTCAATATAACAGTTAAACACTCATATTTTACTTTTGTATCAACATGATATGTCAAAAAAGACATGTTAGCTGTTATTGCAAATTGTGCATCAATGAAATATCATGGTAGTGAAGAAAAAAGATCTCAAGAGGCTATTGTCATAGATGACAACTATATTATATTATTTTTTATCTTATAAAAATGACATGATACATTCTTAATACTCTTTCATTTTCATAGGAAAAGACCTTTTCTACTTTCCATCTAGGGAGAGCTAACTGATAATGAAGGGGCACAACTGCAACAACAGCTACGTGAGCACCCTGTCATACCTGCAAAACGAATAGTTGTTTCGAATTTTAAAAAAGGTATTGTCTTATTCTTCTCCCACACACATATATAAAACTTTACCTTCGTCTTTAACAAATATATCTTTCACAGAAATTCGATTAACAACAAGGTTCAATTCCTCCATTCTGATCTATCCTTTGTACCCACAGGTACAGAGTCAACTAACTGGTATCTAATACATTAAACTACCTGCCATTATATTCCTGTTTGATATGCTCTCTACAGAATTTATTATTTATAATATATATCTTTACATTCCAGGACAAAGGCAAATAAACAGTTGCTGATTGAAAACACTTAGAAAAGTTCATCTGAATCATCTTCTTCACTAAATGTCACGCCTTTTGAAGATGAAACACTCTCTACCTCCAGCGTTCAGCTGCAATCCACTGTGCGTATCTTCTACTTTCTGAACTTTATTCTTCTGTTGATAGCTTTTTTTCTTTCAATTTCCATGATTTTATCTGCTGTAACATGTGCTTAAACTACTCTGTCATCTAAAATCTCGCCAACTACCCTATTTATCCTTATCCTATCTTTTTGCTTTATATGTTATTTAGACTGTCACCTTTTCAAAATGTGCACTAAAGATAATCTGTCCCACATCTTGGCCTCGTCATTCCCTTCTTCTATATTTAGCTGGCGATTCTGCAGCCATGGTGCTGTTGCACTTTTCGGGCTTGCACGGTTTTTTCTTTCCTGCTTAGGAGTTTAGTACATCAATCTTGACATAGAGTTTCTGCTTGATTCTGTCAACTGCAACTGTTGCGCCTAGCTGAAACCAAAGAATTTGTCATTTTTTAACCAAAAAAATAGTCTCACCTTTTTCATGAATTAAAGGGGTTTTCCCTTTCATTCATCAAACCCACTGCTAAGCTGCACCAGGACCGCTACGCATTTACTACATATGCATACAGAGCTATGTCAATCTTAATGTGACTTTTTGACCGAAAAAGGCTTAAACGAACTCTTTGTGCCCCTAATAAAAGGGGAAAATATAAAAACTACATGAATGAGTAGCTTCTCCTTTTATTCCTTAAAGAATTCAAATTTTTCATTTTGATTAGCAAATGTTCCTTCACATGCCCCATATTGGCATTATAGCAGTTTCGATTTCTGTGGAGCTCTTTTGCTCGAAAACCAAATACCTGCTTGGCGTGGTTGCACCCTGGGGTCCCTTGTCAATTTCAGGTTCTCACTCCGTTCTATTTTGGCCCCTCTTAAACAGCAAGTTAGAAATTGCTCAATTAGTCATCTACATATCAAGCTTTTCAACTTCTGGTTCCATTTACTCTGTCAGGCTGCATACTCTGTTCTGAATAGTTTATGACACCCGTTCTATTGTCGAACCTCCTGCAATAAAGTTAACCAAAGTTAGAGATCCAGCTCTTAGTTTTCCTTCTTTGGATTGACATTCTGCTATCTTTTCCATTTTGCCCTTCTTGGAAGCCCAAATTAGAAGCGATTTAGATGCTACGTGTAGTGGCTACCTTTTCCGCTTGCATTATCCATCCTAGATATCTGTGATTCACTTCAACAATCAGTTGTAGGTGGTTTGCACATGAAAAAAATAGTACGCATGCAACCACAGGTCTAACATTAATAATATCGTCTGGGACTACGCTAGATTCTTCGCCTACAATTACTGCAGTTTTGAAATATACATACATAGTGGATACAAATCAGGTGAGTCACTTTTGAATGAACAGGGTTGCGTTTCTCCCAGTTAAGGAGTAGTCTCCATTCCGTTATTTTCTTTTGGCGCACACAGAGAGTGCCTGAATATTTGTTTTTTCTACCTTAACCATCACCAAATGTTCATCGAAACATGCCTCAACTTTCAATTTAACATTTGGTGATAAACATACCTCTGCAAATTTATTCGTTTTATCCTAAATTGATAGAACCAACATTTGTTGATTCACTCTGTTCACTTTTAGACAAAACAAAGTTCCACCATCAGATTGATGTTTGGTCAATTACTGTTTTAGTAGTTAATGGACAAGGACAATTCCAGATAACTTCTTGTTCCTCCCCGTAGTTGAGAAATTCTTCGCATATTGGTGTTATGTTTGAGTCGATGATAAAGTTAGCTGAGAATTTGGAGTTAGAGAAAAAGTTAAGGCAACTTGCTGCAGAGTTTCTTGTTACTTTGGCTGAGAATAGGGAGAGTGGATGTAGGATGATGAAGATGATACCAAAAGAAGAAATTACTAAACTGCTCAATGTGCTGATTATGGTGTTGCTGCATATTCAAGATGACCTTTGTTGCAAAAGGAAAACACCCTCTTTTCTAAATCTTTTGGCCTCTTTGTTTTTCATCGCCCCACTTTTACGTGTAAGTCTTTCGCTTCGTATGCTACTGCTTCGCTTTAAAAATGAATTTGACTAAAAGTGTACTGCTCTGCACTGTCTCCGTGGTCAATTTGATCCTATGCCTAACGTATGAGTATGTCACTACAAAATGTATGTACTATTATGTAGTCTAACATTTTTCTACCATTTTTGGTTCCAATCTCGAGCCTTATTCTCCTTATTTTGGTGGTATACATGTCTTTTAAAAGATAGCTGAAAAATTGCTGCTCTGATGATTTTAACCAACTATAGGAGCTTTTTACCGTCTCCAACAGAGTCGTTAGAAAGGAATAGAAAAAGACGCTGATGAGAATCATTAGAACCAATTTCGTTCCTCTTAGTTTCTAAGGTGTCCAGCAGAATTCAATGGGTACAGATGATTCGTGTGGTCCATCCCATCTATGTTAGGATTGACGCTCATAGCAGCACTTGATTTAGCATTTACTTCTCTGTTTTCTGGATTTATTCTTGAAAAGTTGTTCTGGGATTAGCTTACTCACCGATTCTCATGTTTTCCTATTCATGACTCTTTATGAGTTTATAAGGAAAATAAAAGCGCTTTACAACCACCCAAACACCCATGAGTGTCGCTTACTTATTACTAAAGTGGTTGAGAACCATAAGTTCTTATATTCAAATTTTATTTACTAATCGATCTTACCTTGACATTTAATTTCTTTAAGTCCTTCATTTCCTTGTATTTTGTAGTCACATCAACCCAAAAAGTCTGCTTATCTTCATCTCCTCCTTTGTTTGTATGTTTAATTTGGTATAATTTTTTAAATTACTCTGTATATGAGCAAGGTGTTTCTGTGTTTTAATCAAATATTACATATAATGCATGGATATAATATTTAACTCATAGTAAAACGCATCTCTAAATTCTTGGCAGCCATTTATGGTATCTGATGGATCTAGCTTGAAGACCTATTTAGGTTTTCGGGGCCTCCCTGTTGATCATGGTTAAAAAATACCCTCGTGCCGACAGGAAAAAGAGTGAGCAAATGTTGCTTAGCATATACAAATACACATTCAGTAGTATTGTAGTCTCGGGTTAAATTTTTTTCCCCCTATTCGTGTATATTCTCTTTTGTTTGGAGTGCACGTGAAGCATTGATTTCTGCTGAATTGTCAACTACATTCCCTGGTAATCGCTCTTTTGTAACATAGGCTTATGCAGCTTTTTGACCCTTTTGGAATTCACCTATTAACACATGAAAATTCTTGACTGGTGTTATCAACATTACATCTTTTCTGGTTTTATGTATTAGTTATATGGAAAAAGTTTTCCCAATGTTCTCTTCTGGAATTTCAAGATATTTGGCTATTTTAGTGTTTTACATTGTTTCTCGTATTTTTGAACTATCCTGATTTGGCTCTTATGGGCTATGTTACTGTTGTAATTGAACCACAATCCCAACTTATAATCAACTTAATTAGCCACTGCAGCAATAATGTTTCTCTAACGAGAACTGGTTTCTTCGAAAATTGTTCTACAAACATGGCTCCGCCTATTGGAGTTGATATCCAAATTAGAATTGGTTGTTTCGAACTGAAATTTCACTTCTTGCCAGTTTCCCACAGCTGCGCCCAAAGTCATTTCTTTTCCTATAAATTTGGCTCAATTATACTTGCTCACTTTTATTTTTACACAGGCTCAAACTTTCTACATTGAAGGCAAGATATCGTTACCAAGTGAATTTCAGTTCTTCTATGTACTCTGCTACTCTGAATGTAAACATTTGGTGTGAATGAAGCGAAAGAAAATAATTCAGTATATAAATTACAGGCTCCGCAGATTGCTGATTCCGAAGTAATAACAACTCCGCAGAATGACAAGATATTACTGAATATCACCTTTCCCATGCAATGACTCTGATAAACAACATTGTAGGTGTGAATTTGAAGTTGAAATCACGGATGCAAGTGGTACTGTGACACCAACCATGTCAGACAAACTGGTCGAGAAAATGTTGTCGATGACAGCAGACCAAATATATGAAACAACCATTGTCAAGGTAAAAAGAAAATGTGCTAAGCTGCCTCAAGTTGCATACTAAGTCCGACTTCTAATTAACTTCTTTATGCAGAAACAATTGATCCCTGTTGAGCATGTTCGAGAAGAGCTGTCACAGGAATGGTTCAAGATTCACTTGTAAAAATCACTACTCTGAAAGCCAGTCAAAACACCTGGTTCACTGGTTATTTTGTCCCTCACCCTGAAAGAAATCATCTTTGATTTACTTGCAGTTTCACCGCCAGCAAACGTTACTGCAAGGGGCAAAAGAAAGTTGGAATCCCTGACTGCTCTAGACGAATGCGACACCCCAGCAGCAGAAGAAACATCAAGTAAAAGGTTTAAAATATAGAATCAACGCCAATATAACAACACTAAAGGTTAGTGCAAGTGAATTCTTCCACTATCACTATTCAACAATTACGCATTCTAAATCTCCTGTATATTCTTCTTATGAATCAGGAGCCAGATTTGAACAAGGCTTGATTCCGTTAGTATGTACAAATGTTTCTGGATGTGCCCCTCGCCAACTGCAGCATCAGCCAATGTTTTTGGATCTTGTGTAAATATAAATGTAAATAGAAGCAAACAGTATGGAGCTGCAGTAATAATGCATTTTGTGTAAATATAAATGTACGTAAACATTAACAAGTCGTATTAACTGCTTTCCAAAAAAAAAACACACACACAAAGGTGGACGAGGAATATTGCAAACCCGCTAAAATTTCATTAATCACAAAAAATTTAATATACACCATAAGATTGGGTCTATGTTCAGCACAGGCTGACCACTAATAGTATATATACTATAATACG